>PHWZ01000461.1:0-29462 GCA_004379285.1 Botryotinia calthae
CCACTGCGCCACCCGGGCTCATAACCTATTGGAAATAGACAAAAGATGTTTGTTACTAGCATACTGCTTAGTATCATATATATATGATTTCCAACAATTGTATATTAATCTCGGGTGCGCCTACAAAGCTAATATGCATTCCATCTACTCTCTTCACTCCTCATTTTCACAATCTTGATAGTATCTCGAACAAGAAATCGTATCCTGGTTGAACACCCTCCCTCCATTGTTCCACACCCGGCCTCAAATTCAAGTCATGAATATGTTTCGCACCAGACACTCCCAAGATTCCAGATCGTACCCCATGCTCTTTCAAAGCGGTCGCGAATTTCTTCGCCGTATGGAATGGAACAATCTCATCATCCTCGCCATGGATTAAAAACGTTGGTGTGGTGTATTTACCAGATCGAAGTTGAGCCATAGGACTAATGAACGCGATGCGTTCTGAATCCGGTTTTCTACGCCAGTCATCATCAGAGATACCATTCAGCATGATACTAAGGCCATTCCCTTCTTTAAAAAGAGACAAAACAAGCTCGGATCTCGGATCTCCTGGACGAACCCAGCCTAGGCCTGTTGAATCGCTACTTTCGGCATCATAATTTGTGATCTAACCTCTCGTTAGTTTACCATAGCTCTATTCAAAATGAAAGTATTTCTCACCGGACGCTTGGAGAGAGATCTTCTAATCGTTTCCAAGGATAGTTTTCTTCCTGGGTATTGATTCGCACGACTAATATCTAAATCTGTTGGCATTAGTTGACAATCATTTTAGTTTCATGTCTGTTCACTTACCTCCCGATTCGAAATCCGTTGGACTATAGAATGCTAATATTGCACAAGGAGGTTCCAAGCCAATATTTTTTGTTGTCCATGCAGTTGTCATTGCCAGATGACCTCCTGTTGACCAACCAATCATGACAATCTTGGCAGGATCTATTTTGATTCTTTTGTCGCTCACAAGCCCTGGCAGTTTAGTTTAAGCCCAAATGTATGCATCACGAATATCTGCTATCGGACCATTGATAAGATCTACCTCTGGGCATAATCTGTAATCTAAACTGACCGGAATTATGTTATTCGCAAGGAGAAGTGATGTTTGAGCTGGACGAATGGCTTTTCTCGATAGCGTCATATGTCCGCCGCCGTGGATCATCAAGGCTAGGGTTTAAATAGTCAACAACTGAAAACATGTGAAGGATTGCTTTGATATTACCTTACCTATAGGCATTGGATTGATCGGCGCCACTTCTGGTAGGAAGATATCCGCCAGTACTTCAACACCGTCAACAATTTTGTAAGTCACCGTATCGATTTTGTGACACAATTTCGACTTTCGCCCCGTAGCAATTTCACGATTTGGAGTCTTTAAGAGCTTGGTGGAAGCAACAAGTAGACGCTGTGTATTGGAGTCTGGTGTCGGTCCTTCCGTATACGAAGCTGAAGCATATCCCGCCTTTTTAAAGCACTCCATCCAAAATTCAGGTGGTTGAAGTGGATAATCGGTATCATTTCCTAACCACCAACCATCGAGAAGACCATATACGACATCATACCAATCAATAAGCTTCGTAACTTCAGAGAGAACTACAAAGCCGCCATCTCTCAAAGTTTCCCTCAAATGGGTTGTCGAAGAAGTTTTGTTAGTGGTTGCATGGACACAATTTGTCCCTATGGCGATGTCATATTGTCCTCTCATATTTGCTGGGATGTCCTTTTCGAGGTTGAAAGTTTGGAACTTCATCCAATCATACTTCGCGAATTTTGCCTTGGCATTTTTCACAAGTGAAGGAGAAATATCTGTGAAAGTATATTCAACTGGCCGACCAATTTCTTGGAGAACTTCTGCAAGCCGTGTGGTGGTTCCACCAAATCCAGCTCCAACCTCTAAAATTTTGATTGGTGTATTACCGGTAGTATCGATCACGATTTGTCTCATAAAATCAACTAGTTGCTCAGTAAGAGTACCAAGCATAGGCGAAGTAGTATAATAATCTCCCATTATCCTCTGTGCTGTCGCGTTACCAAACATTAGCGCAACAGGGTCGGCTTTTCCAATCAAACAGCTCGCGAGTTTTGGACCAGTTAATTCCATTAGTCTCGTTTCCGCTGCGTACGCAGGATATTGTCGCAACAAATCTTGAAGCAATTCATTTGAACTCTTATTTGTGAGTATTCTTGAGGTTCGAAGATGTTTGCTGCCTTTCTGTTCAATGATCCCTCCTGACTGCAGTATTTCCATGTATCGAGTCATGACCTTCAAATGTTTCGGAAGATAAGTAATTTCCGGTAACTCTTGCCCATTGACAAGTTTCCATAAGTTAACATCAAGCGTTTTAAACGCCTCTGCAATGTATGCTATCAATAGTTCATCTTGCTTTGGACCAACTTCAGACCAATAATTGATATATCCGAGCTTCTTTGCAGCAGGCTCAAAGGCTGCTTGACATTTCTCCATTATGTCCATAGGGTTTGCTAGGACTATCGGTAAACTTTCCATGGCTCTTTCAGAACTGCTTGATGAGCTGGCGTTGTCGCTTGGAACTGCAGCGATAGGCTTTTGCTGTTTTTGGATTGCCTCAATACCAAGATACTTTAATACTTCTTTGACTGTTGACTCTAGACTGAGATCACCATCATCAATTTCGATTGAAAAGGCATCTTCAAGCTCACTTTTCAGCTCGACGGCCGAAAGCGAATCAACACCGAGGTCTTGTAGAGCTGCTGAATCTCGAATTTCATCAATTGGAGCTCCACATATTTCAGATATCATTTGTATGACCTTTTCTCTTTGTAGTGAGTTGCTGTCATGCTTATCAGAGGCATCGGGTGCTTGTTGAATGATCTCTGCTGGCGCTGTTTTGGTTCTTATTGGCTTTGATTTCCTTGGTTGCGATGCGGAAACAAAAATTCGGAGCAAATTTGCATAGCTGCTCATCATAAGATCCTCGGATGCAATCTCTTTCCCAAATTTCGTTTGCAGTTCCTCGGCAAGTTCAACGGCTGCCAAGGAATCCACTCCAAGATCACCAATATTCGCATCATCGATGATTTCCGTGTCAGAAAGACCTGTATATGATGCAATCAAATTCCTCAGATTGTCTGCCCCCGACACAAAGTCCGTAGGTGTAGGTGGTCCTTCATCATCAAAATCATCAATGCTACTTCTCGAATCATTTTCGGTTGGTGACCCTGGGGTTGTAATCGGCGTCAACAATCTCATCAGCTTTCCTTCCAGTGGTCCATTATTCGATACCTTCGGATTTGCTGCAGCAAGCATTTTCTCGAGCTTTGTTATCAATAACTTTGTGAAACCGACTCCAGTGCTTGTCATCACCAATTTCCCATCTCGAGTGAAAACATAGATATCACCAGTGGCTTGGTTATTGCTGGTTGGCGTAAACATGGCATACACTGTCCAATACTTGCAATTCTTGAAATCGCATGACGAAGCTGACATGATTGTACTCTCAACACCAGTAGCAACATATACTTCATCCGAGGAGCAGTGAGAGCTACTATTGATAAGCAACCCAACAACTTGGATAAAAGTATCTAAAGCGATAGTGTCGCAGATGTGATTGATTGTGCTCTCCTGCACTTCAACAGGGAAAGGAGGCAACTCAATTTCAGCAATTGCCTGATTTCCATCCATCGTGATATTTGAAATCCCATGTAAGAAACTCGAATAGTGTACAACTGTCGAGAAAAGACCATATGCTCGTTTGGACATCAATTTTTCAGTATTCGGTTTCTTGACCAACGCTTGAACACGATCTGATATAAGTATCTCATAAGTTGAAAGTTGTGCTTGAGTAGTCAAACCAACCGTTCCTTTTGCGTGTATTGTGGGCCTCGATTTTAAGTCGGTCTTCAACGAGCTCTTGACTACAAAGCTCCAGGTTTGTGAATCTGAAGATTCCTCTAATACTAAGGAAACTTCTCGGTTCATATCAACACCAAGAGGAGCTTGGAAAGCCAAACAATCAAAAAACATTGACTTTGTTTCAACATCAGCACCTGCAATCTGAAATGCCATCGCTGCACACTCCATATACATTGATGCGGGGCATAATGGCTGCTTTCTAACTGCATGACCTGATACAATTCTGATGAATCGCTCGGTATCGATATGGATTTTGTATTCATTTTGCGACCCGTCTTTCGTCGTCACAAGCTGTTTGGGAGCTTGAATTTGAAGCTTTTCTGTAAGCTTAGGAATGGTTATAGAGATTTTGTCTTGGGCTTCGACCACTCTATCTATGTTTTCCAACCAGTGTGGGGTACGTTGGAATTGATATGGTGGAAGCCAAATTTGTTTATATCCTGACTCTTGTGGCGGCAAGAGAAAGGTCCAGAAAGACACTGGGATACCTTCACGCCAAAGGTTTGTTGTGATGGTCGAGAGTACGGCCGTTGGGTCTTGAGAGTTTCTAAGCTTCATCTCTTGGAAACAATGATTATTTGGTTCTTGGACAGCTCTTTTGGTCATTGCTATTCCTGGGGAATCCATTCCAGCTTCTAGAAAGACACAGGGTCCTAAGCGTTTCTCGATTCTTCGTATGGCATGGAGGAAGTAGACAGGATCTATGGTGTGCTTTGAAAGGTGACCTGACAATATCTGATCCGAGGGTTTCAAAGTACAGCTCTCTAGCGGAATCTTTGCTTGATTGAATGTCAAGGTCTTTGACAACTCATCAATATCACTTAGAAGCGATTCTGTGAATTTGGAGTGAAAACCGTGGCTTACGTCAAGTCGTTGAGATTTAATATCGTTGAATCGAGAATCTAATTTTAGCAACTCCTCGGCTTTGGTTATCGACAATGAATTACCGACAACAATATGACTTGTTGGAGCATTGAGACAGGCTATCTCCAGTTTTCCGGCACCTGAGTCAATACATGCTATGATGTCCTGTATAAGCTCTTTATTCGCATGAATTGCGAGCATTGTTCCCCTTTCCGGACCCCACTTCATTTGCATCAATGAAGCTCGAGTAGCAATCAATTTCAATCCGTCTTGTAGTGATAGTACTCCAGCTACAGTCATAGCAGTCAATTCGCCGAAACTATGACCCACTACTGCATCTACTCTCAGTCCTGCGTCAATCCAACATTTTGCGCATGCATATTGCATTGCAAAAGTACCACATTGAAGTGCAACAATATCTGTGATTGGCTCAGATTGAAATACCGCTGGCAAGATAGCTGAAAAGCCAAGATTCGTAACAAGATCGTTGCAATTATCTATGTACCCTCGAAGTTGGGGGTGAGATTGATATAAGTTTTTGTCAAGTCCAACTATTTGTTTACTTTGACCTCCAAAAACTAGGACGGTATGCTTTTGTGCTTGTGGGATCTCAAAACACGATTGAGCATCCGCTCTTAATAGTTGAATGAGCTGATCGATGTCTGATGCTGTTGTAATGCAGCGAAATTTATGATGTTCCCTACGTTCACTCAATGTAAACGCCAAATCATCGAGACTCGGTTTCGGCGATGCAACTGCAAGATAATCTCCGAGAATTTTTGTATATTTCAACAAGCTATCTTTTGTCGACGCACTTAGAATAATTGGATACTTTGCGCTGAGCTGAAGTGGAGTCTTCGGTGCTTCTATGTATTGCCGCGGACCTTCACATAACAGCATGGCAGCATTACTTCCAGCAGCTCCATAACTATTCACGCAAGCCGCCCGAAATGTAGCAGTCCACGGTATAGCTTTTGTTGTAATTGCCATTCGATCTGGCTCCAGAGCTGGAATCTTTGGATTCAGGGTATTGTGACTCGCGAGAGGTGGGATGATTCCTTTGTTAATCATTGCAATCAGTTTCACTAAACCAGCAACTCCCGCTCCTGTCTCGCAATGTCCAATGTTTCCCTTGATAGATCCCAAGTATAGAGACTTGGTTCTTTCGGATCCTCCAAACACTTGTCGAATGCTTGCTACTTCAAGTGGGTCACCAGCTTGGGTCCCAGTACCATGAGCCTCGACATAAGAGACCTGGTCCGCTTTCATTTTGGCTTTATTCAATATGTTTTGATATAACTGGACTTGTGCCGGGGATGAAGGAATGGTAAGTGAAGATGATAAACCTCCTTGATTGGTTGCCGCTCCAGGAATGACACTGAGAATTTGATCTCCATCTGCAACCGCCTGTTTCAATAATTTTAAGACAATCAAACCACCTCCCTCGGCTCTGCAGTATCCATCAGCTGACTCACAGAATGGTTTGCATTGCCCTGTAGGACTCAGAAATCCAGCCTTTGCCAGATCCAAATAATTGTTGATGCCAGTCATTATGTTGATCCCACCAGTCAAAGCCATTGGGCATTCTCCGCTTTGTATGGCCCGAACTGCTCGATGAATTGCTACTAGTGAAGAAGAACATGCAGTATCAATAACTTCTGATGGGCCACTCCATCCAAAGTAGTAACTTATTTTACCGCATAAAAACGCCCTTATCGTCCCGGTCGATGTATAAGCAGTTGGTGCGTTCGAGTTTGTGTTATCGAGGTATTCTACAAAGCTAGCGCCTATGAAACATCCCATCGGATCATTGTTCTCGCGTTTGTGGGACCGTAGGTACCCGCTGGACTCCATTGCTTCATATGCGAGCTCGAGCAGGATTCTTTGCTGAGGATCCATGTTTACCGCTTCTCTTGGATTTGTGCGAAAAAAAGCATGATCAAAATCTTCCACGCTATCCAAAAAGTTACCAAAGAACTTTCTTTTGCCGGCGAATTTCCAGTCTTGTGAAGCTCTAAAACTATGATGTATATCAAAACGATCATTGGGAACTTCTTTCGCAACTGAGGTTCCTTTTGATATGAGATCCCAAAGTTCTTCCAGATTATTTGCACCGGGTAATCGACATGAAGCCCCAATCACGGCTAATGCATCACTAGGGAATGCATAATGCGATTCTTCCTGTGATTTATGTACCAATGGAACAGCTTTGTTAATTGCGCTAAGGACATCGAGTTTTGTTATGCGCAATTGCTTTTTATGAAATGGCGCCAACGGGACACAATCTCCAATTCCAAACGTTGCGAATACATGTGATTTCCTTCCACTCTTCTCAAGATCATCTGCTAGTTCTGTAAGAAGAGTATACCATTCACACCTTGATGCCAAGATCGTCTGTATGGACTCATGGCTGAGAGATTCATTTTCGAACAGGTGTCCCGTCCTATTTGATCTCATTGGTGCCTGCAGAGCGGATACCGGTGGAAGTTGTAAGAAATCAATTTTATCACATAGACCACACAATTCTATTGAAAGATCCACATTCTCAGGATTGTGTACCTTTCCTCGAAGGTGCATTTCTTGTACAAGTAGACCTTGCTCGCGAGCATATGCTTGCACTTTAGCAAGTACTGGCACTGAACCTACCATACTGATAGTTTTGGGGTCGGTGACAGCGGAAATGTGTGCCTAAAGTATTGAATATGGTCAGGAAATGATTTCTAGGTCTTTATATTTGAAGGTTCCATATGAAGACGGAGGCGACTTACACCTGGAAACTTTGACACGATCTCTTCCCCTTGTCCTACATTTTTCAAGCGTATGACAATTGTTGTTGGTCCTGGAATATTTTCGTCGTCACCCAACTCTCCATATGCCCCTATTCCAAGGGCAATACGCATAGCTACAGATGCATATTTCGCCAATTCTGTTTCATCCTTCGAACACGCGATTACCATAGCTGGTAACAAACCACCACAATATCCTTGAACTCCTCCCCCGTTTCGGAGTTGGTTGAGAAATTCAAAATGCTTCATACCTTTCAATTCAAGAAATTGAAAGTACTGTCCAATTTGAATTATGACCAAAAGAGGTAACGATAGTATGCCGGACATTGCATTTGCAATGGGTTCGGATTCGCAAGTTGTAATCCATTCAGACAAATTCTTCATATATCTCGGCCCTTGTTTGAGAGCCTCAATGTCTTCCCTGAAATTTGCGAAAGTCTCCCAAGTTTGTGGAAGATCTTGTATATCTCGAACAAAAGGTTTCAAGAATGGGTTCCGGCAAAGGAAAGAGTGTAGTCGATCAAGGTAAGTTTTCTGTGGAGCTTTGCTTTGAGGGCAGAATATAGCCACAGATGGCATCTCGTCAATTGTAGAAAGCATGATGTACGATGTATAATGTGTTGAAACTAAGAACTTCAATGAAGATTAAATGAAGGGGTCAATGAGCCGGAGTTGTGTATGTTTTAACCCATTCACACACGTTCAGTCATATATCTTCAAGTCTGGAGTCATTATTGCTCGCTACGCTGATTTATCCGTTGATGGAAGATATTTCCTCATTGTTTCATTTTGACAGCCACGTTGTTCAATCAAACTGGTATCTATTCCTATCATCTAACACTGAGTAATTTCCACTGGTTACATCTTTCTCCACCCTTCGAATATAGGTGAGTATATTGTGACGCCTATATTGCATTTCGCGTTTCTTATCAGCTTGCACGAGCATCTCAATTCGAGGTTATCGTCATTGATCCAATTTCCTTTTGGATGATGCTACCTATGATTTGCAATTGAACACAAAATACATTGTATCTTGAGCAGACTTTGATTTCCCAGTGGATCCAGTCTTATCTGTTGCTATTTTGGGATCACCAAGACCATCATATTTGCATAGATTGAGTATTGTGATGAGATTAGATCCTTTCAGTGTTCTACAATAATGCTCAATATGTTATATCCTGCAATATACACCAAAAAAAATGCTCCGAGTTTGAACTAGCAGAAAGTCTGGATTGAGAAAGATAGCATATGCAAATAAAGGTTTTGTACACCCATCTAAGAACTGCATTGCAACTTTATCTGGGTCTGATAAACTAAATCTGATTATCTACCTCAGATTATAAAAAGCCTAATAGAGAATTTTCCCATCAGTTCCTTCAGCTCTGTTGTGTATTCAGGGTTTCTTCTCAAACACTTCTTCACTCGGCTTGAGGTTAGATGCTCTTGTAAGTTGTATCTTGGGCTTAGCAGTAAGACTTATTCCGGGAGCCGCATCTTTCCGTGAAGTGAAAGATACATCAAGAGGTATCTCAATTGCGCCCTGGCAGATTTCAAAACATTGCCAATGATCGAATCCCAATTATACCAAGTAGTATGAAATGTTTGAGATTTGCATGGATCTAGATTTGACAGATTTTGATGTCTTGGACAATCTTCTGAACTTTGTCTGTATTTTATTGTAGATGTTGTGAAACATCAATTGGCGCGGTAATCTGTTATTCACCATCTGGCTTGCCCCAAGTGTCTTCCGGCTTCCGGAAAAATCTATCATTGCTAGCAATGCCCAGCCCCCGCACCACGTTGGTAATGGTAAGATGGTGCAGAATTTCGTACCTTTTACCGAAACAGTAAAATCAAGACATGTCGAGGTTTTCAGCAGCGCCATCTCTTTCGCTGTAGAATTTGCCCTGTGCGACTTCCAAATCTTAGAGAGCAGGAAGCCAACATGTGCAATCAAACTAACACACAAGTGTATGTTCACTATTCATGTGTTTGTTTGCTGCTCTGTGGAAGCCATGGTAAGTAATGTTTAACATGGATCTTTACATCTCCCAGAAACCATAAAAATGAGTTCTACACGCAAAATTGGCATGGATAGAGGTCAATTGCTACGGCAATCTTCCTTAGATTGCCATTCGTCTCTGTTCACAAGAACTATTGCACTGAGCATATGTTTCAACCTATATTGCAAAGATTTCGAATCAACGTTCGAGTTACGCAACGACGTTACTCAAGAGTTGATTTTCTAAACACAATATATATACAACTTTTCGGAGAGTCAGAGTCTCATATCTAAAGTTGATGCTTAGGTTTGGTGCATTGTGGTAAAATGTTTAAAACATGTGATGATGTAACACCTAGTGCGAGGATTGGGCTTAAGAATGGGCAGAATCTAGATTACTTATTCAGGCACACGAGAAATGAAGTTATCAACCGCCTAAAGACGCGGATTTTCCCCAGAATGCCCCAAGCCCAACATCAAGTAGGATCTGGGGTAATGCACATTCATTGTCCCAAGTTCGAATTACGGATCACTTGATTTCCAGATATGAATCGCCCAAAGTCTGCTTGAGCTCCATGGAGAAACTTGTTTCTGGTGGATCCTTTTTTCATTTGATATGCCTCTACGGTAATTATCATCGAACAGCAAGTAGTGCGTACTCTCAATAATGAAGATCCAATTGCGCAAGCCTCCAAGCCACATCTTGCTCTTCACGTTGAAGATTCTTAATGGTTCAGAGCTACGTTGTGATGATTAACAGAATTGATTAGCTCAATTAGAGCATCAAGAGGCAAACTCAAATTTCAAAAAAACCAGGATGAGCAACGGTTGCGCCAGTAAGGCCAGCGACTCATTCGACTAGAATACACAATTTTAGGTCCCCTATCTGCCTCTCAAACAGCATTACTGAAAGCAATATCACCTTCGCCGCTACTTGCATTGAGATTTTCAATCATAGAGTTCTCCTTAGTCACCTGAGCCTCGTCAATTTGAGCCTTCAATCTCGGGAACAATTCCATTGCAGTTTTTCTCAAAACAGCCTCCCCTTCAACCACATTCTTGTTTATGCAAACATCCAAGAGCTCCAATTCTTTTACCATGGTACTTTCTATTGAGAACGGAAAATCACTGCCGTAGGTAGTTCTGGCAGGCCCCAACCATCTTTCAATATACCCCACAGGTCCACCATAGCTGCTCCCTGCCAAATCCGTATAAAAGCTGCTTGCTTCCTTCATGAACTGCTCCGGTGTTTTAACACTAAGACAAGCATCAAAAGTCATATTTGCAATCGAGGTACTAATATAAGGGAGAGTACCACCTGCGTGCGAGAGGATAATCTTGAGTTTTGGATATGAGGATGAAGTATTGGAGTAGATGAGAGAACAAGCTGTGCGTGTCATTTCATGTGTAAAGTCGACAATAGGGGGAATTAACGAATGACGATTGTGTGATTGCGGGGAGAGTGAATTAGCAATGGGGTGTATGAATACCACCGCGCTGACTCTATTCAATTCTTCCCAAACAGGTCGAAACATTTCGTGTCCAAGATAGTTCCCCTCATAACTCGTAAAAAGTGTGAAACCGTCTGGATTAAGTTTTTCACAGCAGAACTTGATGCTAGCAAGTACTTCTGGTAGAGAAGTTACAGTTATGGATGGAATAGTGGCGAAGAAGCCGAACTTGGTGGGATATTGAAGACGTAAATTATGGGCGTAAATGTTTATGTCTTGGCAGAGGGATGAATCATCGAGAGCGGCATGAGCAAATGAAAGGATGGAGATCGAGATGGAATTTCTTGCCATAAAATCAAGAGAGATCTGTGGAGACCATGCTGGAAATATTAAATCATTAGGTTCGTTCGGGTTTTGTTTGATATCTGGTCAAGTCATCAGAATCATATGGAAAATTGTTATTGAGGGATGCTAATTAGGAGAAACTTGGGAAGACCAGCGAAAGGTAAACAGAATTTACATACGGTCAAGATAAAGAGGTGGAATCATATGGTGATGAGTATCTATTTTCTCTATTTTTCTGACAGGTTGAGCATCTGGTAAAATACAAGGATTTTGCGATCGTGGTGTGATGTACCGAAGTCGAAATTGTTTAAAATGATAACGTAAGAAAGAACTGACATCTTCTCTATTGACTTCAAGTTTGATTAGTAAACCCTGTGGTAATCATTGGTAAGAGACATACTGTAAAATACTATGCATGTTATTGTTAAAATAACTGCAACAATTATGATGCATATTGAGATCACAGATAACGTTGGCATAATGTATTCATTTCAGTCTCGGCTGTCTAATAGATTGAGGTGCATACGCGGCATAAATTCAGTCCAGATTTGAGACGACTGTGGATGCTGCTTTACATCCTCATGTAACTCAGCTGCAGGTAGAAATTTGGACGTTGGTATAATAATGATGTCGTGTAATGATATCTTTAAAATGGCCCATGATCAGTCATATATGATAACAAGCTGTTTTTTCTTTTCCTTTTTGTTTTTTGGATGGTCTAACCTCCAGATACTGAGAATTAACTCGAAGAGCTCCAATTGCATCACTTCAATGCCATATCTGCACTGGATATACGAGGTTGATTCTGAGGTTATTCTCCGCCTTGAACAACCATTGCTTAAGGGGTGGTGCTTCATTTCCGCTCTCTCGACTTTTTCCTGTGAATCGGACGCTAGACCTCATTATTAGATAACGAGACATTGGAAAGTTTGTCTTAATACATTGTATTGTGGGTTCATCTCGAACATAAAGACAGGAGACAGACAGGTTCATGGACACACTATCCAAGCTTGCAAGACAACATTGAAGATTGAAACATTCTCCATAGATCTCGTGTACGAAAATTCCTCACACGTTTGCGTCATATCGAGGCCTCGATTCTTAGATTCAGCGATCAAGTGGTTCACAAGACTCGACATGGTGTAATTTTGTAACTCTGTATAACACAATAACATCCAGATACACCATACCAGAGACTGCTGTTACTCTTTTTGCAAAGCCCCTTCTATAACGGTAATTTGAAGACCAAACCCGAATTAGAAGGAAAATAAATCTTGGTAAGGCAGAGAACACAGCATATAGCCATGTTAGTACCATCTAGCACAAGACCAGCTTGAGCTACCTTCCTTGCTTATTTGGTTGAACATTGTGAGAGGTTACATCCCTTGGTACTCGTGGGTTTACTTGGCAACTAGAGTCTCACATTATGTTAAGACATGACTCTCCGCTCTTGACAATATTTGTCCCCACTGTCTTGGGATAGGCTTCATGGTCCAAGTGATGATCCTGAACGTATGTGGAGGCATTGGATCTAGATGACAGTCGTGGAGGCTGCTATCTCTTTCTTGTAAATATCGCTTCCAAAATTTCTTTTGTAGTTGATGATCCAAAATTTTGATTCATTCATAATCATGTGGTCGATCAGCCTTTTCCCAAATCTTCAAGAAGTAATAGTATTTGCAGTGTTTCTATTTATTTTTGTAAGTATTCATCCCACTATAATCGGATCAACGTCAATGCAAATGACATATACCAGTACTATCTAGTCTTCGCAATCTACAATCTTTACTTCTCACCCTTATCCAAGTTTCCAGGTCCAAAACGTCTGGCGATCTCAAGATTACCTCTGATACGATATGTAATTCTTGGAACCACTTACAAATATTTGGATGAACTGCATGAAAAATATGGACCAGTGGTTCGGATTGCTCCGGACGAACTCACCACTATTTCTCCTGCGGCCTGGAAAGATGTGTATACCAGAAGACCACAAATGGCAAAAGATCCTTTTAGCATGACACCTCCCATGAATGGAGCAGAGTCATTATTCACAGCCACTGGTGATACTCATGTTCGCATCCGACGAAACTTTGCCAACGCTTTTTCTGACAAAGCACTTCGAGAGCAAAGTAAGATTATCGAAGGATACATAGCGCTCTTACTTCAGAGATTGAGACGTGAAACAATGAAAAGTCCTGCTGGAGAAGTAGATCTTGCAAAATTCTTTGGATACTTATCACTGGACATATATGCTGATCTCATGTTCGGAGAATCTTTTCATGGTCTTGAAGGAGATAACGAGCATTCGTGGATTTTGGGATTCTTTCTAGGTGCCAAATTCGGATCCGTAAGAAATAGTATTCAAAGATTTCATCCTTTCGAAGTTATATTTGGTTGGTTGTTCCTTCGATTAAATGCAAAAATGAGAGCACAAAATTGGAAATTGGCAACGGATAGAATTACCAATCGATTAGAGATGGGAGATCTCGGAGCCGAAAGATCCGATTTCGTCAGTCCTATTATTGGGAATGTCAATGAATCAGAAGGCGGGAAAGGGATAACGAGAAAGGAATTGAATACCAATGGTCTTGCTATTGTAATAGCAGGATGTCAATTGCCTACTGTGGCGTTGGCTACCGCTTGTTATTTCTTGATGAGATATCCACGAACAATGAGGATATTGACTGAAGAAGTAAGATCATATTACTCGGAAGAAAAGAGCATCAATGTTCAATCGACATCAGAATTACCTTATTTGGAAGCAGTCATAAATGAGACATTGAGGATTCATCACCCGACACCAATTCATCTGCCAAGGAATGTTCCCCCTGAGGGTGCGGCTGTCGCAGGTCAATGGGTACCCGGTGGAGTGAGCTCGGTCATCTACCAATTTTGCTTTGACTGTGACTGACATTGACACAGAGTGTAATCGGCATAGCGATGCAGACAGCTCAAACTTCGCCTTTGAATTTCTTTGAACCAAAAGTCTTTCACCCGGAACGTTTTCTTCCCGAGAGCCACCCTCTATATGATGTTCGATTTGGAGGGGATCAAAGGGAAGCGTTCAAGCCTTTTTCAGCTGGTCCGCGAAACTGTATGGGAGGAAAGTATGTTCATTCAGCCCTTTCGATAATCATAACTTATGCTAACACGTCCATGCCAGAACATTCCTGGCCCAAGCTCGAGTAACACTAGCTAGAATGATGTGGAATTTCGAAATGGAGTTGGTAGATAAGAATGACTGGAACTGGACTGATCAGCGAGCGTACCTTGTATTTGAACCAAAAGCTTTGCATGTAAAGTTGAAGGAGAGAGAGGTCTGAGGCGGGGGATGAGGGTATTCAACATACTGGCAGAGGGAAGTGTAGGGAACAATTGTTAATACATGCCCAGTTACATATGACAGACTCATCTACTGTGAATGGCGTATGGGAACATGGTCTCCGAATGGCTCACAAGTAACGATGGGGGGTAACTGTTACGCGTCGTGTACGTGGTCAATCGCGTCGCAGATCCAAAGAACAATATGGTAAGAGTATCAGTTCTTTTAGAGATTAGCAATAACTCACTTCGGTGATCTGAAGTTCGAAAAAAGTACTGTTTAGAATTTGATGTGGCCGACGAAGTTACCTGAGCATAATCGTTATCAGAAGTCCACCAGCCATACCATAGTCGCATCACATATGCCGTAAATTAGCGCCTAAGCGCCATAATCCGCCAACCTCATCTCATGATCATCGAGTGCAACATTCGAGGGTATTATTACAAATCAAACACTATTCTACGGAATTTTTGAACCTGGTCGAAATAAACTTATTAATTTTCCTAAATTTGCCCCTTTAAAACGAATGAAAATCAGCGCCCGTCCAATTATTGCCATATGTTGCCTTCATGGAGCGAGCTCCGACGATACAGTCTGATAGATGTACTCGGAATTGGAAGGAATCATGAGCACCGGGATTTTTGGATTATACGACGCGATTACTTCCACGGAAAGAACTCCTTCGACGTCAGGTTTACATCTTGATCTAATGTCAGTCGTCTAGCAGTTTCGTCCACGGATTTACCAGATATGGTCATTTGAACTTCACGTGGAAGCGTGTTAAAATTTGTAGGTTCTAGTTGGCGGGGCGGTGGTCGCGGAAGGTATTTCTTAGTAAAAATTCATGTGGGATTTTCAAGACGACTTATGAATGTCACACTTTAAACTTTAACATTTATGACGAATTCTAGAATGTCCGTTGCACCTTTTTGGCATTCTCTGTTCGTCAACCATTCAGACTCGGAGCAAAGGTGTGAGAAGGTGTGAGATGTGAATCCGAAGTCATTTCCAGACTGCATCATTGCATTTCATTCAATTCACAAGTAAACACATCGACAAAGATTCAATAACGGTTAATGGTTCGAAGGACAAAATTTCTCCCTGCGCTCTCATATAATGATCTGTTCCTGCTGAGCATTTTCGTTCAACTTTATATTCAACAACTTCCAGATAGCCACGGAGCGGCCATAATTCAACTAACATCTGCATCAACGCTCCCAATATCAAATATCATCATGGCATCCAACCTAGATCTCAAAGTTTCTGCCCAACTAAATGGTTATCCCTTATTCAGGTCGCCCCAGATAGCCCTCAGCTCTACTAGAGTCCGTGCTATACAAAGCATAATCGATAAATGCGCCCAAGAGATCGAATATCAGCTTACACGGGCTGGTAGAGATGAGAGAAGAGACGCGGAGCAAGATAGGAGATTTCAAGAAACTTCGAGGGCTAACATGGCTAACTATAATCCATCTTGGGATGCTCAATTTTGACTGCCCAGACGGCAAACATGATCCCTGTACAAATATAGAGGTAGTACTACGTTGCACTCTCTTGGTTACTGTATGGGTGTGGAGACATGCCGTTTGGCTGCAGACTCTCTGACGGAAGGATCAATATATAGACAGAAGATCAATTTATGCATGGCTTACAACTTAGAATCAAATCATCTATCATCTACTTAATGTGAAGCTTCTGCAATTCTGACACTTTCAACAAGGAATAGTCTATATTATGTAAGACATCTAGCGTTGATGAGGGCTGTTCGATATGTGAATTAGATTAGATGTAATCAGCTATAGCTATACTGTAAGTGAATATCTCTCATTAGGACTGTACGCCTTGACATGGCAGTTGAACAACATGCATATCAAGGCTCTCCGTCCCTCTCTCCCTCAACTTCACAAGGCGAGAGCGGATGAATAAGAATCTATAAGTATAAAGAAGAGTATACGCCAATAAAACAATCAAGGGAAAAATGAAATGGGGGAGGGAATGACACATTAATATAATCATAGTCAATTGACTTAAAACCCATGTTATGCTCTGTTTCATAATATTCAAACATGCAATTTTCGTAACCTCCTTTCATCAGCGACCCAGAATATTAGGCTGGAACTATGTTAAAAGGCCACAAGCTATAATGAGAGTATATCTAAGACAGAATGTTAGCAAGAAAACCCAGTAGATACCGAGATAACTCACGTCACGACCATCAACACCCCATTGAGCCAATTCGATTTCCCATCACTAACTATATACTTTATTGTGAGACTGCTAAGTGCACAGACTGTTATGCAATATAAGTTGTAGATCAGGGTCAACGTTTTGCCCATGGACCAAGATAGTACAACCAGAAAAGGGCCTACGAAATGGCTAATGGTTACTGTAAACCCCAAGGTCAAGTCTAATGTATGATCCATATCATCTCTAACTGCAGACTTGAAAGCTTCAACATGTTTAGAAACGCGAAGAAGAAGTGGCATACAAACAAGAGCCAAATCACGTTTGCTCTTGGGGTCAAGAGTCTGTAATGATGCCACAATAGTGCGACTTTGTATTGCCAATAAAATAATGAAGATGGTCGCCAGAATCGCGTTAGCGGAACGAGTAATTTCAACGTTGGGGCGACTTTCCTCATCATCGTATCCATCTAGAAAGTCCTCATTGAAAAGGTGAATGTGAGTATAGTGTCGGAAAATAAGCCAGATTACAAATAGAACAAGGGAAATGATAGCAATTGCTCGGGATAAGAATTTGGTGCTTGCTTCTACTTGTGGGGAGGAGGTATCTTGCATCTCTGCGAAGAAGAAAAGAATCATCGAAAATACCGATGCTATGGCGACTAGTGTGGAGGCTAGACCATGACTTATATCGCTATATCTTTGTTCTATGCCCATCCTGGTCCCAGTCCTGATATTGTGAATGCCTCCAGCAAAAAAGCAAATACCTGGTATCTGCAAAATAGTTAGGAGATCATTATGCGTATGAACAAAGGCGTTGAAGTCCCTTACTAGTAGTTGATTACAGATGACAGTACCAACAAGAAAATATTCAATGAGTTCAATATCCCCCCGGTCAATCATTATAATACCAATCTATCGGCTTTAGTTTAGTCCACGTGGAGACAAGAAGTGCAAGGGAACTTACAAAAACTTCAGCAGCACAGCTACCAGTTCTCGAGATTAGCGTCTGGTCGATGCAGTATGGGAACACAGGATGGAGATCTTTGAGGGCAGCTTCCAAACCCCCTATAACAGGAATCGTTGCCAACAAAGAAATAGCCAATAAAGTGATGTTTTGTTGTTTCTCTCTTGAGAGGAACATGGTTATTGGTAGAAATATCAGCAGAATATTGAGATAGCTTCGGAAAAGAACAAATCTAGCATCATTGAAGACCTGGATTATCACTCGAATCCAAAGCTTTTTCATGGAGGCTCCCACAGAGGCATGAAGTCCTGGGCATTCAGATTCATACCAATTATCACCGAAAACAATGGAAGCATCTTTCAATCGATCTAATATGGGACGGTGCATAAACCGTACCAGATCAAAATTATATGTCAGTCCTCCATGATCAGACTTGCGAGATCCAAGTGGTATCCGAGCTTCTTGCAAAAGGCTGAATCTCGGAGCTTGAAAAGTCAACGATGGAACTTTTGGGTTCACCGTTGATTCAAAAAATATGTCGACACCGTCTTCAAGTTGGAGCGATTCCCATCCCAGAGGTAGCTCAGATATTGGGCCATTGAATTTTGACGTTTTGGAGAGAATTCCCACTATTGCGTCGATGTGAACCAGCTGCCATGTCTCTAGATGACTCTTCCTTGCCTCAACAGCGAGTTCGAGTGGCGTTTTCCCAGCATTATCACGTAGCATAAGAGGAATTGCAGAACACTGAACAAAGTATTCGACCGCGGGGTAACAACAAGCAATCACTGCTTCGTGGAGTACCGTACTTGTATTGTAATTGTTAATTTCATCTTCAGTTTGGTCGGGGGATTCTCCCCTAAGAAAAAATCTGCGCGTCGCTGTATTTATCGGGTTCTGATTAGGTTTCGAGGTCAAGCATAACTTGGAACATTGCATGACTTTGGCGCATGCACTGACTATATAGCTATAATTCGTGTGGATTGACGCAGATTCTTCCACCAAGCTTTCTAGAAATTGTCGGAAACCAGGGCCAACATAACACCCTCTTTCAACGAAGAGGTGAAAAATGTTCTGTCTAAATTCCAATGGAACTCCTTTTCTATATGTCCACGACCAAAGACGAGATGATAACTTTTCTGAATCGGCTATATTTCTTAATTCCCGCTCACCCACCTCTCCCCTACACAGCCATGCAAGAGTAGAAAGATAATTGCTGCAATGGTGTACTAACAACCTTGAATGATGATTTTCAAGACTGTAGTTCAACCCGGTAGATTCTGTAGGGAACAAAAATAGCGCTACTGTATTGAAATCCCCGGAACTTTTGGTCCAGCTTTGCCAACAGCAGTTCTTAAATCTACTACGCAATCGAGCGTGCGCGTAAAGTTTATGGGCATCTTCTGAATCATATACTATATCAGACTTTGCAGAAAGAAGCTGAATTGTTGAGCATAGCTCCGAGAAAGAGTAGCAACTTTCTTCTGCATGATTCAATTTTGATATGTCTCCTAAGTTCCAACTGAGTGAAAGTTTGGATGAGGCTATGGCGTACAAATTTTCGAAAGCTTTTTGGCGTGGCGGCTTTTCAATTGTAGATGGAAGTTTCAGCATCATGTAGCTGTATATTGAGAGAAATGGACCTGGCAAATCCGAGAAAAGAAAGTTACGAGTCTCCTGCAACCGACGCGATGCTCTAAGACTCAAGGCAGAGACTATATCAAGATTGTGCCTAGCATTTCTGTATAGTCGTTTGTATGTCTCACTTGCAACTTCATCTCGAATTGGATTCTCGTTGAAGGACCGAATGATTGAATAGTATACCGTGTCGAAAAACTTCCAGGGACGAGAGTCTCGGTGTTGAGGTATTGGCTGCAGCACTACCCTAATAACTTGGAGTATCCGCCACATGTCTTCTGCGGGTATCCTTCCGGCATGCGAGGCTTTTTTGATAGATTTGGCTGCATCTTCGTATGCGAGATCGTATGGGGGTAGATACTGGTTTATCTTTTCTCCGTCGACCAAATGTCTACGGTTCGATTTACGTTTCTTGGTTCTGTTATCGTACTCTCCCCGCTCATTGTCATCTTGAAATATGCGCCACAAGACAAGTCCATAGACAAAAACGTCGCAACGCTTTAAGTTTTCAAAGTCAAAGGTCTTAAAGGGACCTTTCTCGGGGTATGCTTCTGGAGGAATCCAGCCTGGGGTCCCTGCGTATACAAAATGTTCGGATACTTCTGAATTTGAAGAGTACATGCGCGATGCATCAAGACTGTCAATGTTGGTTGATATTTGCCATGATTTTGACTCGGCATTGCCAAAGTCGCATAATTTTGCCGTCCAAGCCACTTCTAATTCTATCAATGAGCCATTAGCAAATAATAAAATATTCTCGGGCTTCATGTCTCCATGAGTCACATTGCCAGCGTGTAAAGCTCCCAGTCCGGTTCCTATATCGCTACAAATCTTAATGAGACTTTCAAATGATGTTCTAGTATAGTTTGAGCTAGCCAAGAAGTCAGCGAGATCACAGGTGGCCTTCTCCATTACAAGCAGAGGTATTCGCGTATTAAGAGTCGTGTGAGCTTCGAAGGTATCCAAGCAGAGTCCCCATCCCCATAATCGAATTATGTTAGGGTGCTTTCTATATGCTTTGTTACAAAGCTTATCAATTTCCTTTTTAGCCGATCGAAGCTGGCTTTCCAGTTCTCTAGCCATATCCTGCTGTGAAAGCTGTTCACCATGAGCTTCAGAAAGAAATCGTCGATTGGTCAGGTCCGGAGTCCACAATGCTCGTTTTACAACAGAGTCTGCCAGTGTATCAAGCGTCTCCCAAAGAAAGGCTTCTTCCTGAGAGGGCTCTACATTATCGAGCTTCCGAGCACGCTTGACCTTTGATCGGAATTCCTTTGATGCACCTGTTACCCTGAATTGGGTCCCTTTTCCAAGTTCCAAGCTGAATTCGCTATTAAGCCGAAATAATTGTGGACCTTCAATATCATTCTGCGAAATTATTTCCAAGACTTCCCTAATAGCCTTGAGAGCATCGATTGATTCACCAGAACCTTTGAAATTGCTATATTTGGAAATTGTATGTTGTTCGTCCCACATAAAGGGGTCACCAGTATCCAAAATGGGTACATTGGTGATACTGGATTCCTCGCCCGTATCTGCAGTCTCCCAAGTCGAGTCAACATTAGTGGATGCTGAACCTGATGTTGGATTTCTCTCAGAAGCCTTTTGGGCCATCTGCGCAAAATTCATGATTTGTGGATGACGTGGTTTTGTTGCATTCATATTCATGTTATCGTCAACGGTGTTGATTCGCCGGAGATGTGGTCAGCTAGCGACCGAGCGCGTTCCAATGGCGGTCGAAAAACGCAATAAGAATTACAATCGCTGAGTGAATAGCACATTCAACAGTTCCAACCCCCTTATCAGCTTTGCTGATGAAGGATTAAAGATGACAGGGATTATCTTCAAATTACACAACCTAAGGTTAGTCCATAATGTAACCTCAATGCGGGGCTCGCTGTTGGTGGTGCCGCATCTCTCTCCAAGCCCCCTACTTATCGCATCACGAACTTGAAATCTTCATACATACTCAATGGTGCAGCATGTTGTTTATTTTTTAGTCGTGAAACATCTTGACTGGCAATTATGGATCCATTTAGCATAACAGTCGGGGCTGTGGGACTCATAACAGTCTTCAAAGAAGTCTACCTCCTCTCGCGATGTATCTATCGAGCCTGTGAATCAGCAAGAGCGAGCGACGAAGAGCGTGAGAAGTTGAGACATGATTTACGATATGACTTGCTTCGCATACGATCATTTGGGCGACATTACTTGAAGAACAAAAATATGCTTGGTGACCCTGGGCTTGATAATGTAAGAAAGAAGAAACTTCTCATGCTGATCAATATTAACATCCCGTAGCATTGGGCTTCGATGATCTACGACATATTAGAGGAACCCCGGAAGTCTCTGGACGATTATAGAAAACTAGATGATCCATTTTACCTGCAATATTCGCCATACGTTAACGACAGCATGTATGATACCCCCACTATTGAATTTCCTCTAGACGACAAAAACGACCCGATTACGCCGGCAAAATTACCAGCCAAGAAGTTATCATTCAACTCTTTATTCAGTCGAACAAGGGAAACCACTAAGTTGGCAGTTAAATCAGCAAAATGGGCGCTTTACGACAGAAAGCGACTGGAGTCCACGATAAGTGCTTTTCGGCGGGAGACAGAAAAATTGACAGGTCTCTTACCTCTCGCCCAATCTGCACAGGTCTCCAAGATCGACAACAAGATCGATGCACTTACGGCCACAATCAACGACCGCGATGCTCAAATTTTGGGACTGGTTCCTCATGCAAAACTCATGGAATTTAACGAACAAAACGAGGATGATTACACAGATGAAAACGAAATGAAGCAATGCACAGTCAGCACTACTTCAGATGGTAACGAACTGAGTGCAGGAACTATTGAGTTGAAGCACCACAGAGGCAATACCGCTGAGCAAGAGTCGGTTCTGATTGAGCTTAAATATTACCCACCCTTGGAGGAGAATTGCAATGACACGCCAAATTATCCCGATGCTGATACCAAAATAAATGTTCGACGGCTGGCAGGGCTCCTAAGTATATCGTCTTCAGGCTCGGAACTACGAACGCTCCCTTTCAAATTTTACATTCATGAGCCGGATAAAGAGCGATATGCCTTTGTGTTTGGCTACCCCTTGCATGCTCTTCAATCTCAACCGATATCTCTTCACGAACTCATCAAATCATCAAAGCAAGGTGAACGGTTTCCACTAGCCATCCGATTTCAAGTAGCAGAAATGATTGCGAAAAGTATCGGGGTATTCCATGCTGATGGCTGGGTTCACAAAAGTGTGTGTAGTCGGTCCGTCGTATTTTTCAAACAACGATCAAAGGAAAGTCTTATGCTCAGGTCTCCATACCTCGTGGATTTCGGTTACTCACGGCCAGAAGAAGGAAAGACTTATGCACGCTATCAACAAACAACTAATAGAGATGCTCTTTACCTTCACCCTGACCGCCCTCGTATGACCTTTACCAAACTTCATGATATATATGCTCTAGGCGTAGTTCTCCTCGAGATTGCAACCTGGAAGACCGCAAAAGAGCATTTTGACTCTGCAGCAAAGGGTCTCAATCTTGATATGACGACTATTGATAAAGAAGAGGTCAGAGAAAAATTCCTAAGTATTGCTAAGAAGAGTATACCTTATCATATGGGAACTACTTATATGGAAGCAGTCATTTCTTGCTTGGATGATACTTACAGAGGTCATACTGCTTCCTCGACATTTCTGGAGACTTTCCAAACCGAGACTATTGAAAAGCTGAGTGCGAAGCAATTATTATCTCATTGAAATGACAATAAATTATCCGAACTAGAGATTTCATAATTGCTGCAGCCTGTGTTGAAACTCTAAAACTCTCAAAGTTTAGGAAAATATACGATATACGATCGGGGATTGGAAATCCATCTGTATCTGTCTGCCAGACTCATTTCTCATCATATTTCCACCTCGGATATCATAGTAAAGAGTCATACACATACCAAGTACATCAATTATCACGATCTAGTCTAGTTATGTGAGAGTATGGATTTGTGAGGGGTTCGAAAGTTTTCCGACTGGATTAGATTTCAACTAATAATTCACTCTGTTAATTGCCTAGATCTAAAGTAGAATGCCAAGCTCTCAGATTTAGGTTTCTGCATTGTTGACGTGTGGACCCCGTTTCCGAAATTAAATCAGACCAGTTGCTTTGACTAGATAAAGATTCTGTGTAAATTAAAGATCGGATCAAGATAACTTTGGGTTAGTCCTCTTGCGGTTTACCCTATCATGATATGAGCATCTAGCTAGCCTCGGGGTTACATACTTTTTGGTCGTACGAGTAAGAACAAGAAAGTTTACCCTATCATGGTATGAGCATCTAGCTAGCCTCGGGGTTACATACTTTTTGATCGTACGAGTAAGAACAAGAAAGTTGCATTACGCTATAATTTCGGTAATATATGTCAACACTGGACCAGGGGAAATATTTTAACATCACATCTTCAAACATAGTCGAATGCTGGTTTATACTCACTATGTTGATCCAACGGCGATCGACATTTCGTGACGGTTTGTGCGAAACCAGATATTCGCACTGAAGATCTCGGTTTAAACCCATCTGATCGACGCCATGGTAGTGTTCCTATCTTGGCTATCTGGTATGTGGAGAAACTCGCGGCTCAAAATGTAGTGCTCGGCCCTATGGCTCTTTGACATCAAACAAATTTCAAAACAAATTTAAAAAACAAATTTATTAAAGACACTCAGTCCCCTCATAATTTAAAAAAGACAAAGGGAGGGTCCTTATCTCCACCATCATCCCACTATTTTGGTTGAGCGTCAATCAGCATATGAGTATGATGAGGTTATTTTTAACTTACAAGGCGGCTTGCTACCACTCAGGACATCCAGCGAAAACATGCACTCTGGTTTAGTAACGACGCTTCGCCTTGTACTAGTATTACAATAGTTTCGGGAACGGCTATAGCTACTTCTAAGGAACTTGAAACTTCCATTTTCTATCAAAGAAGCTCAATGCATTCCGTGAAAGATCAAGCACCGGGACATCCGACCCCAATTATCATTGGAAAGGTCAATATCGGCATCTTTGAACTTTTAGTTCAGTTTGAGAATTTTGATTCAGATTCGAGAACATGGTTGAAAGTCTTGCAATTTATTTTGTATAAGTACATGTCATATTCTCTTAACATGATTTCTTTTCCATCATCCACCACAGCATCCTCAGCCCAGTCCTTCGTTCTCGAAACTTTTCATTCACTTCTTAACAGTCTCTAAACACTCTCGTTGATTTCATATTAAAGCTCCCTTATTAAATCTTAATAGATTTCTTTTCTTAAAAATGCGTTTCACCGATTTTGCCCTGGTGGCATTGACTGTTGCAGGAGCTAACGCCGCTCCTCGTCCTCAGAATATTAACTTCAAATCCCTCAATCCTGTCGTGCAATCTGTTCAAAGTGTACCAGCTGGTGTTACTGCTGAGGTTGTCACATATAATCCTACTGCTGCTACATCCTCTGCCGCTGCTGCTGTTACTACAAGTTCAGCTATCAAGGCAACAGAAACTACATTGGCCACAAAACGGGAAGCTGGACAACTCGAAGCCAGAGATGGTGATTGCTCAACTCAACCAGCAACCATCTATACTGGAACCAACCCAGCAACAGATGATCCGGATTCTTTTTTAGCTTATCAGCCATTTGCTGATGCAGCCAATAGCGCTGCAACTCCATCTGGCTTTACTAGATCTTTTGTTAATCTTAATGCATCTAACAATGCTTTGAAGTACATGGGATTCACACAATTGCCTACATACGACACCAACAATTGTGCTAGCAAGTGTTCCGACATCACTGGATGCAATGCCTTCAATATTTACTTTGAACGCGACCCATCTGTCGACCCAGGTGCCTCGTGCACAAACCCATCTTCCATGACCAACGTCAAGTGCGTCTTCTGGGGTGGTGCAATTGATGCCAAAACTGCAGTCAATGATGGTCAATGGCGCAGCACATTCCATGTTGTCATTGCAGGATCAAACGGTTACAACCTCAATTCATTCCCAACACCAAGCGGATATAATCCTCCCACATCCCTTGCAGGCGCTTCTATCAACGCCCCATTAGATTGCAACAAGGCTGATACTTACCTCGGATCTCGTTTCTTCACTGATACACCATTCGATGTTAGCCTTTGCACAGCAGCTTGTGATGCCACCACTGCATTCAATGTCGCCCATCCACCTGCAACTGGTGTACAAACTTGTCAATTCATCAATACCTATATCCTTTACTTGAACGGTGTTGCTCAAGGCCAAGCTTGTGCCATGTACACAGACTCATGGGATACCAGTTATGCTGTCAATACTGGTTATACTAGTGGAACCGACGTTTACACTATCGACTCTTCTTATACCTTGTCCAACTCTACCAATCCAAACTACGCAGCAAACTGCAAGGTTGCAGCTAGCTCTAACTCAACCATTGCCAGCAATTCAACTATCGCTCGTCGTGTTGTATATTAATTGTATGTACAGTACAGTGCTCTTCTAATATCCGCGAGCAATTCGGGTCGTGGGTTGTTAGTCAGAAGTCCTATACACACTGCTGGTTATTTGTTATCTGTCAGGGTTCAGAAATAATTCTCTATGTATGAATAGTCCACGGATTATTTGTAGATATTTTGTTTATCTTTTGTGATTTTGAGGGGTGGAAGTTGATGGAATGGCATAATGCTTTAATATTTACTTGAGTAATAATACTAGAATGTTATCAATATGAACCTAAGCTTGAATTGTTTGCAAAATCCCGAAATTGATTCCCACTAGTGAAGAGCTTTAACATCCAACGAAAAGTAGGATATTCGAAAAACCTTGTTGTCAATATTGCTTAGGTATCTTGATAATCCAACTTTGAATGCTTTTCTTTTCAGACAAAATCTTGCATGGAAACTCCAAAGAGAACTTGTCTAAGACAGATTCTGAGTAACGCCTCGCAGGTGAAGGCCTTTTGAAATCTAAGCCGAGACGGGAATATAGTCTACCCGTAATCTTCCCGAGCTGCGAAGCAGATGTAAGCACTGTTCTTGCGCAAAAGAAACAACCACTTTGCTAGGGACATATCGTCTGTTGAAGGTACTCGGACTTAAGACTTACTATTTTCGAAAAGATTGGATTTGCGCATTCCAAATTATCGGACGATTTATTGCGTGTTTCAGCATCTGAGCGGGATATGCGAGTGGAAGATGGAGGTAGGCTAGATCAGCAAGTTTCCCTTGGGTGTTGGCTGATTCGAGGGAGCAAATTACCGCGAATGAAAAATAACCATTGAGTCTTTTTCCATACACGTAGAGATATATCTTTCTATTGAATACCACTGGATTAAGATTTCTGATCAGCAGGCCTTCAAGTTAGAGTAAAAAGCTCCAATCCCAATTGGCCCCCAGAATCCACACTTAGCTAACATGTTGATGGTTCGCCGCCCATCATTTTCCAAGTTTCTACATCTCAAGAAGCTCAATGCGAATGTGTAGCAGCCCCAAAGAAAATAGGCAACAAGAAGATGCATGTTACCTCATAAACCTCTATATCACGATTCACACGTCGCTTAAAGAAATGCAAGAGAAGATGAAAGTTGCCCCTCAAACTTCCGAACCACAAAATACTCTTGCCCCAAAGCACCAAAAGATGAAAGTTTCCTATCAAGCTTTTACATAACCTGGATAATTTCAGCAAGTGACTCGGAAGAAATTGAGGACAAGATAAGGAAGTGAAGGGATATAATGGGAATACTCAGCTTTGGAATGATGCTTTGAGGAAAAGAAAAGGGAAAGGAGGGAAGGAATGGTGAGGGATGAAGGCGTTTAAATAGGTTTTCTGGCCAGTTCAGTAGTCGGTTGTGATGGGGTATTATCAATGACCTCATTCAAGTCATTGTTCAGTAACCTGGCACTAAGGAACCTTATGTCGTTAGTAAATGCCAAACTTTAATTCGCTACAGCTGCTACTAGCGATATTAATTTTTTACTGATTGTTACCGCAGCTGGAACGATGACATTTTTTCATGAATGGCTCGTAAGAAGTTAACATGTTCCAAATACACATTTTTCCGTGCCAAGAAGGTTAATATCTGACTCTCTTTTACAAGCAGAGATTCAACACTGAGTATGGATTTGTGGTTTAGGTGAAATTTGATTAGCCCCTGCATCTCTGCATAAATTTGGGCAAGCATTTGGATTCCAATCGTGAACACCGGTGAAGAAATATCTGAATGTCTTGATTATGGTTGTTGATTATTAGACGGAGCTTCGAATTTAGGACAAATGTTGGAAGTCTGCTTTGATGAAAATCCTTTACTGAGGCTTCAGATGACTTTTGTGATTATTTAGATCATCTCATGGCAGGGCTAGTCACTTATGTCTTGAAATCGTGCAATTGCTAATCAAACTTCAGTTTCTTAAATACTTATCATCCTGATCATGACGCCAGGGTGCTCAACATCACTTGCTCCACAACCAGTTTATTTTAGAAGTACCAAAGTCAACTTGAAAGTGCGAACTATCGAGGAGACGAAATTTATGCGGTGTCAGATGTCCAGTTGTCTAGCCAATGAGATAAGAAGAGAATAGGATAATGTGGTATTTTCATTCTGATACATAACCACACAAGTATGCTTGTAACACCTCTTTTAACACTAAAGACCTTTGGTGAGGAACATATGAAGACCATACTTCTCAGGACACTTCTGATAGAGAATGAGATGTAACTGTGAACTCTAATGCCTGATTCCCTCAAAGTGTGACCTTGAAACATAGCAAAGGTGTCTGTTAATGTTTTACTCCATTAGCAGATATCGTAACAGCAAAATGAGGTGGAATGCATGACCTTTACCTGCGGTGTGGCACGAAAGTGAAACTAGGTATCAAGCCATTGTGGATAGTGGTGTAATAAAAGTACAGATTGTCTTAAATACCACCATATAATTTGGATTAGCCGGGATGCGAAGACTCAACACCTGTACGCGGTGCATCCTACGAACCTCCAGCTCTTTTTCAAGAGTCTGAAGAGCTAAGATTGAGTCGCAGATGGAATCGGAAGAATTGGAAGAAAAGGGGTTTTGGAAGATATAGGGAAGGAAGGATTATATTACAATTTTGCAACAGCAATCTTTACAAAAAGATGAATACCAGCAAAGCAATGTGAATACAAAGGTTATGGAAGCCCCAGTTAGATTCAATATTTGCCTTTTATTACTACCTCTACAGGTACGATACAAAAAGTTAATCTTTTCTCTTTTTTGGAAAAGTCTTTTCAATATAAAGCTTGTTGCTGTTTTTTTAGAATTATAACCCTTTTTCTCTTTTTAGCTTTCAGCTACTCGAATATGACTTTACGATACAGAGAATGCCATCGCCTTTCAATTAATTCTATACTCTAGGCATCGATACAATACAACGTCTTTCCTTCGATTTTCGAATTTTCGAATTTTTCGAATTGATTTGTGTGTGGGCAATAGGGCTTAAGGTTCGAGTCCAGTTTTGCCCCACTATTTTCAACAGTTTCGACTATACACATCTAATAAGGGCTGGAGGATATCAAGCTTATGAAAATATACAAAGGGCTAGTTTAAAAGAGATAGAGTTAAAAGAAGAGTGGTGCTTTCTACTTTCATCTCACTAACAAGAGGACCTTTTGCTATACTGAAGGCAACTCGGGAGGGGATAACTCTTGCCCCTTATGAAAGAAAGGGATAGCAAATTGGATTCCAAGTTTGAAAGAAGATTGGATATCGGGATACTTTAATAGAATTAGGGGTAGGGGAAGAAGAAAGAGGAAAGAGTTTCAGTGGATGAAGACATTATATCTATATTTGCACTCCGAATAGAGATCGGGCAGAGCACCCCAACTTTTGTTTTTACTCCCCCAAAATTGATTATATCTACTGTAGATATTCATTAGCATTGCTAGGCTTTTAGAGCCTAGCCGTCTTATATAGTCATGGACTGAAGCGGGACGTTAAATTAAATCAATCAA
>PHWZ01000462.1:0-29295 GCA_004379285.1 Botryotinia calthae
TTATTATTCTATTGAATTCCTATTTGAAGTCTAGTCTAAACCACCCCGAGAGATCTCTAGACACTTCCACGTGACCCTAGAGGCAGCTCCCGTAACACACAAATACTATAAAAAAAAAATTGTGATAGACTCAAATACCACTTATGGTATTTGAGATATGAAAATTAATTTTTGTAGTATTTGAGATAATTACCGTATTTTCTAAGGGTCATCACTGTAATATATTGTCAGATTCTTTATACAATTGGCTTTTTTTTTTCATTACTCCCCTAGAGTTAGTAGTCTTGCAAGTCCCTGGCTTATGCATAGATTCATGCTCATTGAAGCCCCTACTTTATCTAAAGCCTTTGATCATATTTCAGCTACGGGCGTTTTTCTTTATTTGTGATCTCGCAGTGCTTGAAAGATGGTTCATGACGGAGAGTGGTATCTGTGATTCTATTCCCCTTACAATAAGAATGACTCGATTTTCTCTCTCTAAACCTCCATCCAAATATTCTCGAAAGCATATCTTTCTACATGGCCGTGTAGTTGACATTTGTCGTGGCTGTTTTACAAGTGTCGTCTATACCCAGAGTCTGACTCGGCAATCATCCATTTCATTCATTGAATCTTGCAACTGAAGTTTTTCGATCATCCATCTATCATCTCGCCATAGATACAAGATCACTCTCGAGATCACACGTTTAGCCCATCAAAATCTAATACTAAATTCAAACATTACACTTCTTCAAATCAGCTCACTCTCCTTATACCTATATCTACTATTCCTCCACAGAACAGCAAATCTTCATATACCACGGAAAGTCAGACACAGAAATATTTACCATCCACCCGGGCATACAGTCGTCACCGCTTAACAGCGAAACCCCTTTTTAACAGGCCTCAAATAGTCCCGCATTAGAGCTTTGATGAATCACTTTTTAGACGCCTATTGCTGGGCAGAATTAGCTTCGATACCCCAATTTCATCTAATCATCACAGATGACATGATACAACTGCTGTATCAGAAGTATCGAATCGAATGAATCCAGAAGAATCTCAGACGGACTTTCAAATTTTTGTACAGCTGTATGTATGTACGTAAACTTTCGATTCCATCATAATCAATAATAAATAGTACATTTCTAGTGTTTTTATCAGGGCTATCAATAGTTATATCAAATAATAGGATTAGCCAAAATCGTTAATAATTCCGTTTTAGCGAAACCTAATATCCTTATATAAATACTCACCCACCCACCAAATTACATCATCAAACGATTCAAAAATTAAAATCCGACACATAAATCGCACCGCGCTATGTGCTCGCTGGCCTGTTCTCATCATTTTCTAATTCGAAAACGGACATCGAGATCTCATAGACTGTGTTTATAGATCTAGCTCATTGATATGAGAACTAAAAAAAAGGAAACACGATAAATAACTTCAGACTACACTAATGTAAAGCCACAAATGTGAGAATTATTGCATATCATGAATGAATCAGTGAAAACCCATTCCCCATCAACTTTTCGAAAAAGAAAAAAATCAACCCTCAAGGAATCTAATTACAATCTGCGAAATTTCCGAGTAGACGCACGCTGTTTTTTAACAAATTGTATGAAATCTTACTCAAGACTAGTTTAATTCAATATCTCATCATCTCCTTTCTCCCGTTTCTGGCTGGACGTTCATTCTCTCCAGAAACTTCCCTCTCTCTCTCAAAAAAAACCAAAAAAAAACTAACTCATTCTCGTATCAATCCAATACTCCTCACATCACATATATGCAATCGAAATACTTCGTCATCATTTCTAATTCTGATGATTGTTTCTGACTATAGATTTCAATTTCAATTATCCCAATTATCTATCTCGAAGATCAAATTAACGAGTACCGCCTATGATGCAACCTCAATCCCAACAATCAACAATAAACAAATTACATTGAATGATGAGTCTATAATAATTGTATATACTTATAATAATACTTACTTCTATTTGCATGGCAGAGTTCAACTATCTTAGAGACATGGTGATTTCTTCTGTGTTTGGCTCCTTGTATACTATACGAAGTTGTGAAATGAATTTTCACATATGTATATTCTAGTCCGAGAAATTCGTGGTGCTAATCTCGACTCCTGTGATGAAAAGAGGATTTCACGAGGTTTCTTTTAGATTCGATATTTTCAATGTAGATTTGGAGATTGGGAATTACACTTCAGAGGCGAGAAATACTGTAAAACGTGATTATTATCAAGATATCTTATTCATTAAATCATATCATATCATATCACTTATGTAGCGTAACTATCTATCCATTCTATTGAATTTCATTCCATTAAATATCCAACCACAAACACATCATCCTTCTCTAACCTCCCACAACAACAAACACACCCACCGTAGCGCCCTTCCCATCGTTTTCCCAACATCCCTCTACCACCAACCTGACATATTTCCCGCTCCACGCGCCCCCCTCCACCACCAACCTCGTCTCATTTCCAACCACTGGAACCACACTTTCCTTATTCGAAGTTTGCGTCGTGCTATTCGCTGCATATGGTAGACTTGGAGAAATGTCCTCGATATCAATGGACCATTCACTTCCAGATATCTGGCCCTCGTCTGTTGTTTCGTTACCGAAAAAGACGGAGGCGCGGAGGGGAGGTCGTAGACCCCAGTTAAAGTAGATGCTCCAGACGGGGGATGCAGGGATGGAAGTACTGTTTATGAGAAGGGAAGCGGTTTCATTTGTGGATGGTTGCCAGGAAGTCGATGTTGCGCCGTCAATGGCTGCGACGGGGAATTGCCCGGCTAAGTATGGGTTATTGGAAGTCACGGGCAAGCATTGGAGAAGATTGTTAGGTTTGGTCAGTTTTTGGAAGTAGAGACGGTTGGGGATGGTGAGTGTTTCGTTTATCGCAATGCTGTATGATGTTGTATTTGAGGCGTCAGAGCCAGGTGTTCCAACCACAAAGGGAAGGGTTGTATTTTGGTATAGATCGCTAAGTTTAGTGGAAGAGAAGCGTGTAATATTTGTGTGGGTAGTGTTCATGGTAGCCGAGAGAGTTGCTCCTGCATAGTGAAAAGTGCGAACTTTGACGTGGGAGATTTGTGGAGGAAGTGATGGGTTGAAGAAAAGAGTTGGTTGGTCTGTTCGGATACCCAGATAACCAAAGGGGACAACCTGATCGGCTCCTCCATGCCCAGTCAAAAATGGAAATGCTGGATTAGTTCCTCCATTCACAGTGACATCGTCAACAGCTTGCTCCGAAAATTGAAACCAGGGCGCTCGGAGATATGGGAGAAAACCATTCAGCGTGTAAGTGTACGCAGAACATCCAGATTGAGACAAAGCGTTTGCATCAATAGCAAAAATTGAATAAGTCATAGCCGGTCCGTCAGGTGATTGCTTATTTGCATACTTTGGTCCATGTAAGTAAGATCACAATTAATAAAAGGGGAAGGATACGCACATAGTCTAAGTCTAATAGTTTATCTGCTTCGGTATAATTTTGATTGAAATCCAATGGGTAAGTCAATAAAACCACGTCAGCTTGTTTGACGGCAACACTATTATTCATCGATTGATATTCCAACGTGATATTAGAAGCTGCAGATGGAAATTCGATGTTTTGTTGCTGCTGTTGCCAAGTTGAATTGGCTTCCAATCCCTGAGAAATTCTCAAATCATTTGCCAATTCCAAAAGAGTCGCAGCAGAAGCTATAGTGAATGCTCCGTTGTCCTTGTTGTTAGCATATTCATCCGGATCAGTCATATTGTATATCCAGTAAGATTGTGTGGATTCGTTATACATCAGCAAATGCCCTGTCATAATAGCAGTACTCTCAATAATTTGTCTTGGTCCGTTATCAAACCAAGTCTTATTATTCGTGATGTTGTATTCCTGCATCAAATTGAATGCGATGTCATAGTTGAGATGATATTCGTAATCAACACAAGGACCTGTACCCGTACAGTTTCCATATCTTCCAGTGGTCCAAGAATAAAGTGAGCTTCCATTGGGGTAGTTATTGAATGCTGCGTTCGCCAAAGATTGGTTATGCTGCTTGATTCGGAAATTGCTGATTTGTTTGCTCCATTCTGGAAATGCCAGGTTGAGCCCGGGAGCCATCCAATAATCAGCATCCCAAAATACTAAGCCGGCATACGAGTCGGAATATAACCCTCCTACTGAAATGCTGTTATCATTCAACCCACTCCCATCAGGTTGTAAATTTTGGAGAAGATAGTAGGTGTTTGCAACCGAAGCAATATGGAGTGCCTGAACATTGGGATCTTCTGGTAATTCTCCTGTGACTGGATCTGTAAAATCATCGACAGAGTCGGCTGTCAATATTTTGGCCCAAGCTGCAACATGTTCCGCCAGAAGGGTATCCCATCCGGACTCCTGTGCCGACCTTTGAGCTTCTCGAGCTACACTTTCGGCATCGCTAAATTTGTCTGTCGAAGCAATTCCGACGTACTTATGAAAAACCGCAGTTTCTCCAGCTTTCAGGCTAATGTTGAAAGACTGTCCAATTGTTGTATCATTTGCAGAGCTCACGTATGCCCCACTGGCATTGGTTCTCGAGGAAGTATCCGTGTAAGTATTTGTAAAGTTGACACCAGAAATGACAAATCCCGTGATATCCGGAAGGTTATTAGGATTTACTGCTGAGTAAATGGTAGTCGCATTATCATCTAATCCTTTGGAGGATAGAGTGGATCGCAGGGCACTTTGACCATCTAGCAAGTCTGTGACCTGCCCTTCGACATCTGCGGAGGGGACAATAGTAGATTTAACGGCCACAACATTCGGTCTTTCCCTACTGAAAAATGCCGCATATGACACATTGAAAGTAGAATTCTCTTCTGGTGACCATATATAGTTCCATTCTGCCACACCAGTCTTGAATGAAATCTTGGAAGTAAAGTTTGAGATTGATGTGTTGCTAGCCGTTGCATCCAGAAAATTAGATCCGAACGAGAAAATAATCCCCGTTGGGTGTGGAATTCCACTAATGAAGGATTCCCAGCCATACTGGTTCAACCACGGATAATTAGTTCCTTGAGGGGGGACCTGCGCTGGTTCTACATCGTAGAATCCGGAAATAGTAGAGAAGGAAATTCTATCGTCGAATAATGGCCAACCATTGGAAGGTGGTATACCATTTGCATCTGTTTGATTGACATCTTTCTCAAAGAATGGACCTACAGAATGGTTATAAATTAGGGTTGATAGAAGTTTTTCTCAGCGAGTCGACATACCTGCTGCTGCAAGAGAAGCACCAATGTACCCATTGGCAAGAGACAATCTGGATTGATATTGTCCCGGAATGTATGTAGTAGTAGTCAAGGACCAGTCACTTTGATTCCAAGTTGACAATCCCGCATTCACAGAGAAGTCTGTGGCACCAGATACACTCCAAGGGAGCATCCATATGTTTCCGAGGAAACATAGAAATATTGAGGTTGCCATATTGAACCTCGTGATAGGTTGTTATGTGGGTTTTCAATTGAGGATTAATGGCAGAATACTAATCCTGAATCCATACGGCGTAGTAGAGACGAAGTATAATGGAGATGAGGAATTATTGAAAGCGGCGACATTCAATCACATATATAAAAGCATTTTTTGAATGGATGATGAAGTGCCTCCAATATGCCATATTGGTACTAGACATTATCAAAAGTTCCAACTCTTGATTGGTTCATTATTAGAGTCATCCATCTCTCTCCTCTGCAGATAGAACAGAGAGGTTTGGGAACCCGTAAAAGTCGGACGATAGCCACGAAAACCAAGTTTCTGGAAGCCGTGTGCATTTTGCGGGGCTGGAGGCGGGGTAGAGGAGCCGCCTAGACTTTTTACGTGAGATCCGGAGATTTCATTCGTTAGCAAGCTTTCACCGTATTTACTGACAAGCGGGAAAAAAGTAAAATTACAATAGGACAAAGACTGCACGTGGTATATGTTGTCTTGGAAAACAATTCGTCTTTACTGCAGTGTTCAAATTTCATTTTGTAGTTTCTTGATAACCTATTCCCAGGCCAAGAATTATTTATTCTCCCTGTTAAATTTACATTTCTCCTTTATTTACCGCCTCCCACTAATTTGTCCCCATGCATCTGGACTATGTCTCCCATTTTGCCAACTACCAGCATCTATCATCATACTCTCCCGACTAATTTGTCTACCAGATCCGTTGGCTGTGGTCTGTACTGCCGGTACATTGGACATGAAGGGGTTATTACTGCCGCCTGGCATTTGTCCATTAGGCTGGGGCATTTCCACGACTTGAGGTACCTGTTGTTGCTGTTGCATAGGTTCTGGTTGTTGCTGTTGTTGAATCTGAGTAGGTGCTAATTGAGGATAATTGTAAAGATCCAAAATACTGCGCTTATCAACTAATCGTCCAGTCTGCTGTGGCATCATTGGGTAAGTTTGCTGTCGATATTGATCATACTGAGCTTGCTGGGGTTGGACTGGAGGCTGTTGGTATTGTGATTGCGGTTGCTGCTGCTGCTGATATCCATACTGCAATTGTGACCTTTGCTGTTGTTGCAACTGTTGTTGTTGTAGTTGTTGTTGCTGCTGCTGTTGTTGTTGTTGTTGTTGTTGTTGTTGTTGTTGCTGCTGCTGCTGCTGCTGTTGATATTGTTGTTGATGTTGTTGTTGCATACTCGCTTGGTTAAAGAAAGGATTCATTTGTTGTGGAGGGTTCTGCACTCCCATATTGTAGCCTCCGGGCGGATACTGCTGTTGTGGTGTTTGAGTGACTGGACTTGCAAACAGAGGTTGGTTCATCACCGGTTGTTGCATATAAGGGTTCGATTGAAGATTGGTGTTGATGACTGGTTGCGGTGATGCTTGTTGCATGAATGGATTAGTATTTGAGTTGTTTCGATCTATCTGCTGTGATTGAGGCTGTTGACCTGGATTTTCGTATGAGGTTGGAGCAGAGTAGATTTGTGGTAGGGATGGAACAGGAGGTGTCATAGATTGCTGATATAATTGCTGCACAGATGGTTGTTGAGAACCAGGCAGCCCCCCTGTGTGGTGAGGGAAAAGAGGCTGTGACGTAGATACCGACATGTTTTGAAAGGCCTGGTTGAGATTGATTTGTGACTGTGACGGCATTAATCCGAATGGATTCGTGCTCGCAACATTCTGATATGGATTTCCTCCCATCATCTGATTTTGTCCTTGTGCCATTGAACCGGTAGACTGTGTAGATTGTACTTGAGGAAATACTGGATTATCAAGTCTATCAAACGGGTTATTCGAGGCCGATGATATCGTAGGACTGGTTGCTTGAGGTCGATCAAATGATAGACCAGGTGGGCTAGCTGGGGTTCGCGGTCCAGAAGAATTTATAGACGATGCCGTTCTTGCACTGAAGCCACCTTCGCCCAGTCGAACTAGAGTTTCAATAGATTTCTCCAAATTTCCACTCAAGCCTTTTAGCACAGCCGTATTTCTCTTCTCATCTCTGAACCCCAGCTCTCGCAATTTCGCCAACTTCGACTCGAGATCATCTGTTGCATCGAGGGAAGTTCCGAATATTCTGGAATGTTTATTCTTTCTCGGAGGTGATGGCGCTTGGCTATAATCATCGAATTCTGCCCGCGCATCTGCATTATCTTTTTTCGCCTTTGAGGATAGGGGGAAAATTGAAGAAGCCGATCTGAAGCCGAATTTGGTCCCATTTTTAGGAGGAAGCGGTGGAGGATGATCGTCTGAGCTCGAACTGCCAGAGTTATTCCGTCTCTGGGCTGACGGTCCGTTGGCATATTTCTGTCGTATAAATCGTTCCATAGCCGAATCTGCTTCATCGGCATCAATAGGGATCGGAGGTCGAGTATTTTGAGGATTGTAGATTCGATTTGACGCGACATTTCCAGTCTTCTTCATATGCTATCAAACCATTAGAAATATACCAAGATAGAATCGTTGTGAACGCACATCTACTTGATCTTTCGACCATGAATCCATACTCAATGATTTAACTTTTGTGATGTGCGTTCCCAGCTTTCGGTGTAATGCCGCGCAGCGCATACATAAGAATATTCCCAGCTATTTCATCGTCAGTATTTGTCAGGACATAGTTACTCCCCGTTCAATAAAGTGTGCGCCAGTAATCGATATCGACTTACACTCCAACTTGCCCATCCTACATTTTTGAATTAGTGCATGTTGAGGCCAACGTAAATCTTCGATGCTTACCTGGATTCCTTGCCTGGCAGTCTGCGCAAACACTGTTTCCTGGCAACTTCACAAGTTCTTGAAGTGCCTGCTCATTCCGCGCAAGCTGTCGCTTGCTTAAAATTCCCGACATGATATGATGGTGAGAAAGTAGTGGTTAATAAAAGATGTATTGGATGTAAAGTCGAAGGCGAAGTGAATAGAATATAAATGAATTGAATTGAAGTCGTTGGTTGGTCAAGGAAAGTTATCTCGACAAATGGACAGAGTACTTCTTCGGTATAATTACAAATGTATACAAAGACATACAATACAGCTGAATGTACAAGAATTCGCAAGTTGCTTTTTCCTCCCGTCGTTAAATCGTCAAATGAGGGAAAATGGCAGACCAAGGACGTGTTTCTTATTTAGTTTCACGCAATGCTGGCTGCTAAAGTGGATGAAAGAAGCAGAAGTGGAGAGTTGGGAAATAGGGTATGAGATGATGAGATGAGTTATGGAGAATTGGAGAACGTCTCGTATAAGAAGCTTTGGAAGAGAGGAAAGATTGGAGCAAGGAGAATAGATGACTACCTCGTACTGGGTCGGTAGGTAGGTAGATAGAAAAGAGAAACAGAATAGTGAGTGGTGAGTGGTAAGTGGTGAGTGGTGAGTGGTGAGTGAGTCGAGTGAGTCGAGTGAGTTGATCGAGTGAGAGATAGACAGACCAGGAAGAAAGTCAGAGCTTCGGATGAAGTTCCTCATTTGTCAGGAATTCATAAGTTTCTCAAGACGGTGGAAATATGGAAATATGGTAATATGGAATTATGGAATTATGGAAGCATCGACATATTCCTAATAATATCTCCCAGGGGGTCTGCGCTAACAAGGGCCTTTGCATGTCCTCCGTGTATTGTCCGATGCCTTATTGCCTCATATTGGCATTATGTCATCAAAGACATCAATTCACAGCTTCTCTATGGACGGGTGGACTGACTTCCTAGCACGCTCCCCTGTCGGCAAGGTACCTAGGCAGGTATGCAGCAACAATAAAGTCGACAAATCATCATTCGAGTTGATTTCCGAGATGATGGAAGGAAAAGCTTAATACAGAGAGAGCACCACGAGTACTTACTCCTATATCTATTACACTCTCGAGTTGGATCCTGCTTCCTTCAAGGGCTGGAAGCTTTCTTATTTCATTTCACAATCCATTGTCACATTATACCACCTACCTACCTGGGCTAACCAACCTAGGTTGCACTCAAGTATATACGTATACTGAACGGGTAACGACATGTATTGAAAATCAATATTCCCTAGATCCGAAATTATGATTTCCGTCTGGAGAAAAGTATCATTATGTATATGTGTGATCGCCCATCTCATTCCGGTTAGATTCATCCGCAGAATTCTAATATGCAATGCAACGGGTGAAAGTAATCTAACGGCTGTGCATTCATTCATGTCAGCATGGTGATAAATCTTGCTAACTGACGCTTCATGAATCAAAGGTCGAGATAAGAACGACATCTTGTCACTGTTACGCGATTATCGTTATCGCCAATCTCTGATGATGTAGCGCTTATCTGTGTCACCACCCACTATGTGAAGAATCTGCGGGAAAGGGAGGGGCGATCAAACACCCTCAATTGCCTCGAATTTTCGTCATTCCTTGGGAATTTTCAATCCCTAATAGATCACACTATTTGTCTTGTAGCATTCATATCTTTCCAGGATGGCTTCAATTGATCAATCTTTCAAGCCCAGCTTTTATCCTTCCTTGGAACCCGACTCATCCCCACACATCCAAGAAGTTATCAAAGCACTCAATCTTCTCCCACATATTGAGGGCGGTTTCTTTGCAGAAACAGATCGAGCCTCAGACGTCGTTCCCTCACCATTTGACTCCGTTAAATCCTCTACTACAGATCTTGCTCCCCAAAGACCTGGCTTCGATCCTACCGTGCGAAATTCATCGACTAGTATCTTCTATCTGCTTACGCCGCATGGTCCGCAAGGTGGCTTTCATCGGAATAAGGGGAGAACTGTCCATACATTACACAGAGGTCGAGGGAGATATGTTTTGATACACGCAGATGAAGAGGGTTCGGAAAAGAGGATCGAGTCATTCATTGTTGGTCAGAATGTTGCTGCGGGCGAAAAGCTACAATGGATCGTAGATGGTGGGAAATACAAGGCGTCCTACTTGTTACCAGATGATGAAGGTGGTATAGATAGTGAGGGGCTTCTAATCAGCGAGACTGTTGTTCCCGGGTTTGAGTATTGTGATCATGATTTTTTATCCCCTGAGGGGTTGAAAGAGCTTGTGACTTCTGAGAAAGCGGAGGAATTGAGTTGGCTGCTTAGTCCTTTGGGCAAACGGGAGTGACGGAAAGTTTCTTTACTCATAGAACTTACAATCACATAAAAATCATGGGAATTTTAGGGAGCGAATGTGTTCGTGAATCTTGTTCCTACACTCGGTTGGTTAATCACAGATTTTGATCTTTTTTCTTACATCTAGAAAACTCCTAGCTCTTGCTGCGATTTGTACGACGAAGGACGAATGAACTTGTTAAATATGCTCTTCTCGACCGGCGAGTGCCGATATGGGAGCTTCTCAACATGCTTAAACATACTCATAACTCCCAATTCATCACCAACATTTGATTTTCATCGTTGTTCCAGCATATAACTCTTGCCCATTTTCAGTTTTCTAGTTCATCCACAGGAATCATGTCACCTAGAAGCGTATTTACAATTGTACGAGAGATATTAGCACGTTGTCGAAATTATACATTATCGAAATCCGCAACACCATTCATAATGGCATATCCTCTTTCTATAGGTGATGAAGTTACTTCTGCTCTCTTTCAGTATGTTGACAGTGGTTGATATGAGGACTCTCGGTTCTTCGATATACTACCAAAAAAAAAAAGAGCGAGTTTACCAATGAGAGTGGACATATACAAAGCTTTAATTTGGCAAATCTTCAGACCTCTATATGAACAAATAATTTTCAGATTTTACCTCGTAGTATCGTCTTCAATCTGCCAAGGTTTATACCTTCACCATTTTGAACAAGTTCTTCGCAGACTTTGCCTTGCTCGTCACACTAGGAACTCTGCTCACTTTCTGGACCACCATAGGATCTCGAGGTACGGCATTTTTACCCCTGACCTTGGCTTCGTAATTGATAGCATCATCAGTACCAAGCTTATGCAACTCCGATATCTTCCATGCTCGTACAAGCCAAAGAGAAGCGGTTGCTCCCATATACATAAAGCCAGTGAATACCTGGGTATGCAGAAAATTAGTTCCATTGTTAGTTCGCAACCAAAGTGCAATCGGCTCGGCAAATGTGCTCGGTATGACCACCGAGACCCAGCATATAGACAGAGCGGATGGTAAAAGTTGTAACCCTACAACTTCAGCGCCCACCGGAGCAACGGTAGTGGTAAAGGTTGCGGAAACAGCGCCACCAATTAAGGCATAGAAGATGAGGACCCCAAAACTTTTGGCAAAGATCCAGACTACAAGAGAAAAGAGACCGTCCAAGAATTTACAAACAAGTGCGGTGTTAATTCGTCCGAAATCATCGCTAACATATCCTATAACGGGTCGGCCAAGCCCTCCTCCAAGATTGAACATAGCACCAAGAATCGACCCTTGGGATACGGTGAGGCCCACTGTGTTTGCGTAGGCGGGTATTGAAAAAAAGAAGAGCTACATAACCCAAGACGCTCAAAGAGCCCCATGCTAGAGTGAGTAGAAATTCTGGTCTTTTCAGAAGACTGGTATGAAACGCCATTTGAACAGCTCCAATTGTCTTGTTTCGATCTTTTATGATGATGGCGGAAAAGCCACACGCAGTAGCTGATGCTATGGCCAAAATTCGGAAAGCCCAGCCAGTACCCCACCTCTGAATGAGAGCGCTGGAAGCCAACGAATATATAAGCCCTCCAATTCCCGATCCCGCCGTCCCAATACCATTTGCAAGAGAGCTTCGGCGATCAAACCACTGAGGAATGATACCAACAGTAGTACTAAACTGCATTCCCATCCCGAAACCAAAACACAACCCCTGACTCAAAAATAATTGCCAAATTTCAGTCGACCATGACGCGCCCAATAATGCTGCCGTCTACAATATGATTCCTACTGTCAAGGTGGTCCTGGTCCCCCATTCTCTCGTAGTGATTGTGGCCACGGGCGCGATGAATTGAGCGATACTGAGGGAAAGACCACGCACAAAGGCGAAATCTAAATCGCTCGCTCCTGGAGATGTGTTTGTTTCTAGGTAATGGGCGAGAAATATTCCGTATGACTATTACAATATCGAACCAGCAAATTGGATATTGTTTGGAAGCGAAAAGTTCCCACGCTATTAATTCCCGACGTGTGGGCATTAATCAAAAAGACGCACAGTACATAGATCCAGCCGTAACCGCCATCTGGAGGAGGCTCTATCTCAGTGCGTGCTCCTTGTTGGGCTTGCTCGGGATCAATATCAATACTGACTCGTTCATTGTCCGGACAGTCATTTGAAGGGTAGATCGTATCGTGGTCGATCGGCGGCACTGATCTCGCATAATTCAAGTCATTATTCTTCTCTGGATGCATGATGTTCGTTCATCACCCGTAAGCGGCTTTGTAAAGATTCTCGAAATTCTAAACCAGTAAAAATGGCTTTGGGGTTTTGGCACATGTTGGTTGTAAAGATCAGATACAGTGGCGGCGAACCTCGATGGAATATTGGGCCCGTTTGGAATATTAATACGCAGAGAGATGTTGAACAGAGGCATAGTGGGCAGGATAGTAGATGAAAGTTAGCATTTTAAGAAGTCGCTAGTGGGCGAGATGACAATAACGAGGTACATCGATATGATGGCTAGTTCATCTAGCAAAGGGCGTGATGTTGGATCAATTGACATTATGGTACATGAGTCAATCATGTTAAAGCAGAGAATTACTGATTACTCTTGATTCTTCCGTTCTAGGCCATATATCGTATCCCGAGAACGATATTCACCTATCCTTTTTGGAAAGGGGTATCTATTCAGAACTAAAATTCCTGCGCTAGATCGGAAAATTAGATGGAGAAGCTTGGCGCATCCTTCTGTACTTTAGTGAAATAGGATGCGGAATTACATATAGGTGGTGGGCTATTGGGTTGTAATGGGAAAGGCTTTTGGAGTGCAGATTGATGCTATCAGATCTGAATTGGATGTGGTGAACTAACTTGTTCGGGGAGGTGGTATGGGATTGTGGGATTGGCGGGGTAGTTATAGGTAAGGTGATTGGGTCGTTGGGTACGATGGGGTGGTGGAAGTTGGGGCATGGGGATTTTGTGGGAGGATTGTTATCTTAGGGAATGGAGGAGAGGGATGGGTTTGCGCTTGACTTATCGAGTTGAAGCTCTGATCGATAGTGTCTGGATTTGTCTAGCTGTATCGTAAGTTACCTTTCTAAGTCTCATGTCTATCTGGTTGTAGTTTGTATATGGCGGTGGACGATCTTGGATATCAAAGTTTATCTCAAATGTATGTTTAAGATGGTATGACTATGCACAGGTATTTAATGTTTTGTAGTAGATTGAATAATAAGAAATAGAAATCCGGAATGAAAACGAAGACATAAGCGAGACCCCGAAGAAATTCCTCTACTAGCCTCAATTCAACGTCTTCTGAAACTCGCCAAATCTCTTATACATCTCTTTCTCAAACAGCTGTTGCATCTCATGACTCTTTGGATCCCCGAAAGGCAACACGTTACTAGCATAGAAACACACCAACCCGGTCTCTTTATCAATACTCCATAATAAATTCGGCAATCCGCTCCAGGTCAAGGTACCCTTCTTCCTGCTTCCCTCAATATCTTCTTCTATGAGTAATCCACCTAATCCATAGTTCAATTTTCGTCCCGATGTCTGACTAGAAAACTTCCCTTGCCAGTAATCTGCGCTCACGAAACTGGCGGATAAATCCTTTAATACTTTTTCTGAGAGCTGCGGTTTGAACATTTCTGCTGTGGTAGATTTTTTGAGGAGAAGCTCATCGTCGCGAAGAAGAGATATGAGGATTTTGAGATACGAACTTGCGGAGCCGGCGAGTCCCTGACCGCCAAAACAATCTTTTTGTTCTATGATGTATAGGATTTCATCGGTCCATTCTACTTTCCCATTGCCTTCGCTTGGAAATGCGAGGGCTGGCTTGGGATTGTCTAATCCACTGCGGACCGTCATTTTCACGAGCTTTTCTTGAACGTGTGGGTTGCGGTCGCGGTGGAATGTTATGTCGTTGATATTGAGAGGGTTGAAAATGTGGGTTTGAACATAGTCTTCTAATGATTGGCCGTTGTTGAGGCGAGTAACAAGAACAGATACCCATTCGAGACTGTATCCATAAGTCCAAGATGTACCGGGCTCGAACACAAGGGGGAGAGTGATTGTCTTTAACATCTCGGTTCGATGGGTATGAATGGAATCGATACCTTGAGAGGCGCGGAATCGGACGAGTTCTGGTGTGTAGCTATCGTAGCCGAATCCCGATGTGTGCGTGAGTAGCTGTCTAGATGTTTTTTGGTCAACGGCTTTGAATTTGTGAGGTTCTGAGAATTGTTGGTTCCTTACCTTAAAGTGATCTTGTTTTTGGCTGGCTTTAGAATAGGAATTTCCCTTCCATCTGGTCCAGTTTCAAAGCCCTCCAGTATTTGGATATCTTTGAACTCTGTCAAGATGGGAGACAGATCGTCGTCAAGACCAATTTGTCCCTGCTCTACGCACCGCAGACTGGCGATAGAAGTTACTAGCTTTGTGCATGATGCCATGACGAAGGTCGAGTCAAGCTCAATTTGAGAGTTTGGGGTTGCTGGGCCAATTGCCCTTTCGTATTTGAATGTTCCTACTGCTGATTAGTATCTTGGAGCCTTTGAGACGGATAGCTTTGTGATGGAAAGAGGGCTTTTACCATCGGCGTTACTGGCAAGAAGCACAACACCAGGAATCTCTCGAGCTGAGGTTGCTGCTTCGAATTGCTGTTCTAGACTAGCCATAGTTTGAGATACTGTTTCCGATTTTCGTGATAGGTGATGTGTGATTTGCAATGAAGATTTAGAGAAGAAGGAGATGTATGTTTTGCAATGAATGATTCAGAAAAGAAAGAGAACGTGGCCTGCTATTTAAACATGTCATACCGACGCCAACTGTTGGATACCCATCATGGAATGTGGATATCGGATGATTGGAAATATGCAGGATCCATACACAGGTGCCCAGCCTTCACCTTGAAGATACTGTCCAATTGTACATATAGAGTCTAAAGAAAAAAACAGGTTGCTTCACGTCAGCCCCATCTTCGGACTCCAATATGAAGGGGGTATACATCCCAGCCGACTTACCCCTATGACAACCACAGCCTAATTGTCTACTCATGTGATCCTTCTTGGTCGACAGATTTGAGAACATACCCAAGCTTAGTGGGGTATAGAATGTGTGATTACGCGATCATGTTGAATCCTTCTGCAAGAATCTACGGAGTTGGTTGGTTTCGCATTTGTCAGTATACATAACGGAGTTGATTGGTGCTTGTGTAAGCAAAGGTGTGACGGCCGGTATGCCCGCTCTATCACGACTGGCACGGAAAATGCGGCCGTATCATACCATATTCACTCAAATTTTTTGGTCTCCGCTTGCAGAAGTCCTGTTCCTACTTCAAAAAATCTAGTTTGGAATTTGGCATGATTGAATCTTTCGGTCGTTAAATTTAATATTGCCAATATCTCGAAGAATCGCACGGTATCGCTGTGAATGCGAATCATAGCTTCAGAGAGTTCTTTTCGTCCTCCTAACAGAAAGAACTTGCAGTCCTGTCGAACGAAGATCTGACCAATATGTTGATGCTATTAAAGGGAGGAAGGTATTAGCCTAAGCAGTAATGCGGGGTATGCGCGCTATTCAAGTGCGTTCCTATAGGTATAAGGGCTCGAAACTGGACAACCCGATCCAAAGTTGGTATCACCTATTTCGTCTCTTTACAAACTTGGGTTACTTCATGAGGGGTCAAATCGTTCTTGCGCTCCAATGAACACTACATTCCCATTAAGTCTCACTTCGAATAAGACAAAATGAACACCGTGGATCGCAGAATCTGCATATACATCATCATCCACTTGAAGAGATTGTGATCGACATCGAAAGCAGATAGATAATACCATTTTTGGATGATATATGACCGGAATGGAACCTACCCACCTTTTTCAGTTACACTCCGCGGAAAAATTATCACAGTAAATGAGGGCAAAATCCATTTGGTCTTCATATATATATCCCTTTTACAACATGTCAAAATCTCCAATCACTGAAAAATACATATTCTTCAATCATGGGTGTCAAAGGTCTCTCTCGGGGTCTAGCAGCCGCTTCTTTCTTAGTCCTTAGTTTAGTAAATGCTACTACTCTCACAGTATCCACAACTGGCGGCAATGCATCCAGTCCTATCCTTTACGGCCTCATGTTTGAGGTAAGTTGTTCAAATTTAAGCAATCAAATAACCCGGATTTCAGGCTGGCACTAGGAAATCTTTAGACTCCATTCTAATATCCCTTTAACATTCAATTGTTCTTCGACATTGGATTTTATCGAGAAGTTCAACAATTTTATTTGTAGTTTTCTGCTTAATACTCTTGGAAATCATACTTACGTTGTGGAGAGAACTTTGAACTAATTGATTTCTAAGACATCAATAACTCCGGTATATCTCCTATAGTAACTAGCCTGTAGTATCTAAACTAAAATTATCTAGGTGATGGCGGTATACATGGCCAGTTGTTGCGAAACAATGGAGTCCAAGGAACAAATCCTGGATTGACAGCTTATGCTGCTGTTGGTGGCACAAATCTCACCGTTGACACTGCCAATCCTCTCACTTCAGCTCTCCCAAGGTCTCTGAAAGTTTCCGTCCCATCTGGAACAACTGGGCAAGTTGGCTTTTCGAATGCTGGATACCTTGGTGTCCCCGTTAATGCCGATACATATGCCAACTACTTCTGGATCAAGGGCTCATACTCTGGATCAGTTACATTATCCCTCGTTGGTGTCGCAAGTGGAACGGTATATGCCACCAAGACCATCACAGTCAATAGTGTGGCCACTTCTTTCACTTACTATGACACTACATACCAATCTACACAGGCTCCAGACGGCAATAATGTTTGGAAGTTAACATTTGATGGAGCTAAAGTTGCCGGCAGCGCGTTGAACTTTGGCCTGCCCCAACTTTTTCCAGTCACATTTCACAAGCGGTATGATAAAAACAGTACATGTGATCATGAAATTATATTGACTTCTTGCAGTTACAACGGTATCAGAAATGATGTGGGAAACTTCCTTCAGGCACTCGAGCCATCTTTCTTCCGCTTTCCGGGTGGAAATAATATGTAAGACAAGAGTTCCAAATGGAAGAATCTTAAACCATAAGCTAACATTAAACAGAGAAGGTTCGTCGCCAGGCAACAGATGGAAATGGAATGAAACGATTGGTCCAGTTGAACATCGACCAGGAAGACAAGGTGATTGGGGTTATCCAAACACAGATGCTTTAGGTATTTTAGCTTTTCGTCGAGTCAGAATTTCTTTGCTGACAATCCTCCAGGCTTAATGGAGTATCTTCAATTCATCTCAGATACAGGCATGATACCAGTATTAGCCGTCTGGTCAGGCCTTTCCCTCTCTGGAGGTGGCGTTGTTTCCGGTGCAGCTCTTGAACCTTATGTCGATGATATCCTGGATGAGCTTGAGTTCCTTCTTGGATCTACGTCAACGACATGGGGTGCACTCCGTGAATCTTACGGTCAAGCTGCACCATATAATATTCCCTATATCGAGGTCGGTAATGAGGACAATTTAAGCGGAGGCTGTGGTACATACGCCTCTAGATTTACAGCTATCTACAACGCAATTCATGCGGCCTATCCTGACATCACAGTCATAGCCTCAACATCCCAAGCGTCTTGTCTTCCAAATCCACTTCCAGCTGGTGTTTGGACTGATACTCATCACTATCTCTCGCCAAAGGGATTTGTTTCCCTTTTCAACGAATTTGATAACAAGCCTCGCGATGGGCCAGGGATTTTGGTCGGTGAATACGCTAGCACAACTGACAATAGCGGCGCTACAACCTACTGGTCATCAGTCCAAGGCGCTATCTCCGAAGCAGTCTACATGATTGGCATGGAACGCAACTCCGATATCGTAAAGATGGCTTCATACGCTCCTCTTTTCGAACATTTCGACATGGCCGAATGGTCACCCGATCTCGCTGGACTCAATGCCGATCCTGGATCTCTTACTGGTAGCGCAAGTTATTATGTTCAACAGTTGTTCTCTCTCCATCGTGGCGATACTATCCTTCCCGTTACTTCTGATACTGGGTTCGGTCCCCTGTATTGGGTTGCGAGTAGTACAAAAGCTGGATTATACTACGCTAAGATTGCTAATTATGGCACTGCATCTCAAAACGTTACTGTGAAAATTCCTGGCGCAACAGGTGCAAGTTCGAGTGCTAAATTGGTTTCTTTTACGGGTCCTGCAACTGCAAGTAATTATCCATTGGATGTTACCTTGCAGCCTTTCACAAGTACAGTGACTGGAAGTGTAGCTGGGGGATGGACTTTTAATGTTGCTGCTTATGGTGTTGCAATTATTACTGTCAGTACTTAGATAATTATGGGGTCTGTAGGGTGGCGAGAGTGTTTGGTCTAGCCATCTCGGTACATCACAGATCCGTCGTTGATCAGGAATAAAAGTCGTTCTATGGAACACGACGTCCCAATTTTCGAGTGCAGATGCAAATTGAGGACTGAGAAAATTGAACGGAGAGGTTGTAGCTTGCACTAAGGAGAGAACACGACTGTATCAATCAATTCACGTTATTGAATATGAAATACCGATACCACCTTTTCGACATCATCTCGTGCAGTTTTATGAAATATTTACATTTTGCGCAATAAAATTAGGTCATGAAGTAATTACTATCGTACACCCGAGTCAAATCAAAAGAACCTCCCATAACTCCTTTAACCTCCTCTAAAACCGACTATCTCAAGCTGGCATCTAGGCACCGTTATCCCAAGTCTCGATGGAAAAGCTAGAAACAGCCAAATCCATGTTCGAACTCAAGCCTCCCCACTCTAGCGTCCATAAGCCGTAACAAGACGATCCGAAATATATTGAATCTCCGCCGCTCTATAATAATCCGGTTCCACATATGCCAAATTCGTCGCATTAACATCGAAGACGAAATTCTTCGGATCCTCAAGTGTATATTTTGGCCAGGAGACATTGCTCAATTTCCCCGTATTCGGATCACCACTAACGATAAAACTGATCCACATCCCACTCATCATAACAGCCAACTGATCGAAGGTTTCCGGTTCGCCCTCAAATGGATTTTGCGAAACTACAGTGTCGTATCCTATACCACCAGTATTGTTGAAAACAAACGCTACCTCTTGGAAATGGGTCGCGCCAAGCGAGAGCTTGATTCCATTTACCAACACGTTCCAGTGATAGGAATAACTGCTCACGTTGTACTTTGCCCATGCTTGTGACATGAGTCGACGAGGCGCATGTTGCTGCAAATCTCCTGCGTAAGCTGCTGATCGTTTCCATTGTACGCCATAGGATGCGTCGCTAGGTGATGGGCGTCCCACTAGCGAGGCTGGGATTCCGACCGCTGGGATGTCAGGATATAATGCTGCTAGTGTGTTTGTAGTGGCATTATCAAGCCCAACTGACTGAACCATACTCAAAAACTGAGCGGTTGTGTTGATTCCTTTCGTAGCATATGAGGTTCCCTCGTCGAAATTTCTACCGGTAATGTGAGGTACCTTGACGAATTCTCCAGCGAGGAGTTGGGCAGTAGCAGATTTCAAAACGAAGTCGTTGTCAATTTGAATACCCCAACTTGCTGATGCTGTTACGGAGCTATTGAATATCGCGCTCAGCTGATCTGTAGGAACAGTACGCAGACAATCAAGCGTATCACTCGAATTGGAACATCCAGCCGCGATAGTAATACTATCGTAAACCGATTGCCAAGTTTCAAGACTCAGACGTTTAGCAGCGACTGGACTCCCACTCTGCGTAATGGCACCTCTGAATAATCCATCATCTCTTCCGCCGTAAGCCACAAGTTGCACACCGACACCCGCTGCCCCGGCACTTTCTCCCCAAATCGTAACTTTCTTCTTATCGCCACCGAAAAATCCAATATTCTCTTGTACCCAATGAAGCGCCAATCTCTGATCTCTGAATCCTAGATTTGCACTTCCTGCATCGAGGACTTCCTGTCCATATAGGAATCCCCAACCAGAGACTCGATATTGAATACTCACAACAATCATTGGAGTTTCAGCTTCCACAGATTGTGCAACAATAAATGAAAGGTTATATCGTGGATCCATGGCTCCACCTGCTGTATTACCGCCGCCATGAATCCAGACCGCTACAGGCAGATTTGCATCTGGAGAGATACCACTAGGACGCACGACATTTAATGTTAAGCAATCTTCTGATATGACGTTTCCTAACACCCAATTATCGGAACCGTAGCCAATACATTCAGGGGAATACTCCGTGGCATTGCGCGGAGTATCCCAAGTGGTATTGAGAGACTGGGGCGGATTGAAACGGAGTGGTCCGACGGGTGGTTGCGCGAAGGGTATACCTAAGAAAATATCTTCATCGTATGTTGGAAGATAAGTTCCATAGTATGTGCCGTTTAGAACACTAACTGTTGGAGATGATGTGTTACTGACACCTCGAGGTCCACTCGCTGCGACAGCTGGGACAGTTCCGATTGCCAGCAATGGCAATGAAAGAAGCAACTTGGAGAAGAGAGGATTGAACATTTTGCTGAAATATGGCGGGACTAAAAGTCCTCTGTGAGATAAAAAATCGTTTCGTTAAATGCGAATGGTAAATAGTCAAAACTATCTACTTTGGACGCAATGGGTCAAACCAGGAATCATGAAGGTAATGGCCAAACTAAGATAAGCACACACACTTATCAACAAGAACAAAACAAAAGCAAAGGGAAGGAAAGGAAAGAGAGAGGTAAAATTAAGAATGACCCTTATTACTCATAATATATCCCAATTCAATTTGATCATGACTCCAGAATTCCCCTCCCCAAAATCTGTACTGGGATTATCCGTACCCCGCAATGCGGGGCGATCCACTGCCGACGAACACGCGACGAAGAAGACTTCTTCCCGATCCAGGTTTTTGGGTTCTGACTACTAGGTACATGAATTCATACATTGCCAATCCAATCCAAGATCAGTCTTTAAGCGACGCGAAATTTGACCGGCTCGGCATGTTAAACTTTATCTCAAGCATGTACTACCGCATCCGAACTCAAGAAACTTGGAAGTGGGATGCTAGCGAATCGTGAAGGGACAATTGGGCCTAAAGCACATTTGATTGTCGAAATTAGGTTCGAGAGATTCAATGTTTTAGTGAAATCCATTTCAACCAAGCCTTAATATAAGAGTGTATAACACCGCCATTTAGTGTCGGGCCGAAGTAAAAAGCAAAGTGGCATTCATCCTTGAGGAGTTAAAGCAAATACAATAAATGCAGCAAAAATTAAACATGATCGCTCAAGATGTAAATGACCGCCTATGAAGCAAATCAACAGCTTTTGAACAAACATTCCACCACTGCACAAATCCCCTTGACTGAATATTACTATATTATGGAGAATAAATCAAAGACCCGGAATGTCAAAACCAGAAGCTTTGGGCCAATTCCCCAATTGTGCTGGATCTCCACCGATTCTTACCCATACCCCAACGGCGGGAGTGGGTCCATCGAGGACAAAAACCATATACCAGCCTGGCGGACAAATGTGTGCGTTCGGAGGCGCAGTAACAGTACAGGTATTATTGAATTCACAGGCCAATTGAGGAAATAGTGTTCGTTGACCCATAGAATTACCATGCGTGCTCACGACGGAGCCAAGGATGGAAAAACTGAGGTTTGCCGTCGAAGTGAAGTTGGATGTAATGGTGAAAGAAATAATTTGTGAGTATGACCAATCCGTGTTATTCATGTAAAAGCTTGGAAGAGGAAGAACGGAGAGAAGATAAGGAGGCGTGAAAACTTCAACTCGATATTCTTCTGGATGAACATTGTCCTGTGGATCAGATCCAGATACCATTACTCGTCCGTCGAGAAGAAGGATTGCTTCGGAATGGTATAGACGGGCAACCGACGTATTGGCCATTACACTCATGCGTGAATTTATGGGCAGCCGGGGATCGTATATAACAGCGTTAAAATTGGGATCTGAGCCGAGTCCGAATCCGGCGAAACCATGATGTGCGCCATTCAGGATCAGTGTAGTACCATCTGGAAGAGAAGCTAAACATGGCATTACACGACGTGATGGCTAGGAATTGTTAGCCAATCGCTGCAATATCACCATGAATAATTTTCTCAAGCCTGAGATTACTGAAAACACTTGCTGTACTTCAAGTCCTCGTGAAACAAACTTCCCATTTAGGGAAGACTAGTATCATACCAAGCAAGAAATTCAATCTCACCAATCAAATGGCACAATAAATCGTGGGGCATAGCAAAGCAAGAAACTCACCATTCTTTCAATCGCCCAAGAGGCTTTTTCAGCTTCAGGTTGCATAGAAACACAATTATCGATGGCGAAGCCGCCCCCAGGTGTAGAACCGCCACAAATGAGCACTGCGATAGGATCCGTGTAAGGGTAGAATTGAGGTAGCAAGACCATGGCCCCCTCGAGAGGATAGTTTCGTCCACCATTCGGATCATTTACAGCACCCGGAATATTAGGCAGTATCTTGATAGTCTCAAATGTGACTTCATCGAGAATCCTTGCTTCATTATAGTATGCAACAAAGATGCCGGATGGAATGACTGCGATAAATGGATATAAATTATTGGGGTCTGTACGAGCAAGAAAATCTAGATTGAGAACTGGGGCGCCGGTTGGAGGGAGTAATTCTAAGCTTGGAGATGCAGGGGCATTCGATCCTTCTTCGCCACCGACTATTAAAATCGAACCATTTGCCTTGTGATAGTATCAGTAAATGCTACTCTATAGTCTGGAGATGGTTATACGAACCATGATCATTGCCGTGGGGTACCACCGAGCAACGAGAAGGCGCACCTCGTTGACATTCTCCTGCCAATCATTTGTTCCCCATACATTGGGAGATCCATCTGGCCAGTAAAGTCGTACACCGTATGTTGACGCGCCGGACCACTAGGACTCAAGAATATCAGTATCATGATTTTTATTATGATAAATAGTGGAAGGGAATAGATGTGTGACAAGCTGAGCCGATGTCTTGAGCTGCTAAACAGATACAAGGTATACAATGGGTGCACCACAATTCGTAAATTATTGAGAAGAATGCATGCTCTTACCCCTCCCACATCTATCTGTCTCCCAGCGATATCCGGAAGAATAAGTCCTGCGGAGCAAAATACATCAGTTTTAACATGCATTGGTCTCCATGCCAGGGTAAAATTATCGATTGCTGAGAGATCTAACTCATATGCGCCTGTCGAGTTTGGCTCGCCCGTTCCGAACTTTTCAACAAATGTCACCTTGCCAGTAATCATTTGAGATGTCATCAATGGTATGCATACACCACCTATTAGCAAGGAGTGTTCACCAGCACTGGGGCCCACTGGAAATGACCAATTGTAGAGTGCCGGTCCATCCCATGAGTAATAAGATAAGAGACTATCTCCGCCGCATATAGTAGAGGAATTACCGGAGCAAACAACTTGGCAGTTAGATTCACTAATCAATGATGCTCCAACCGTTACAATATTTTCCACATCGCCACAAACTGAAGATGCTGTCAATATACGTGATTTCTGGGAAACGCAATCATAACTTACAGCACTGAGAGCCGTACTCAAGACCAGCTGCATTATATCCGAATGCCTGACACTGCAAAAGACAATTTGTTGCGGTATTATTTGAAGTGATTATTTGATAGGGAAACGTTCTAATGCCTCCTATGTTATCTCTAGAAAATTACTCTATCAGCCTGCATGAATATTGATGGCTCTTCAGAGGCAACTGACTCGAGGCACCCTTTATAGTTCCAATCGCCAGGTAAATCTCTTTGCTGAACAGATGCAGGTTGAGATGTTTGTACGTTTCCAAAGGAGTAGATGGACAATCTATTTCCAGCACCACATGTTTGGCTTGAATTACCAGTGCACGGCATGTTGCAGTCCGCAGGTGAGGTCGCAAGAACACCTCCATTTTCGACAAGATTATCACAAAAACATTCAGAGCTATACTCCATGCCTGCAACAATGTAATTTAGTCCGGAGCAAGCCGCAACACATGACTCAACAGTGAGATTCTGGTCGTCAGGTTGCTGATACGTGAGAACACGACCTTGGGCTCCATCGACCCAACAGCCACTGTACACCCATCCATTTGGGAGATCTGTCACATCTGTGGATGGGGTGGAAGGAGGAGCTGTAGAGCTTAGAGTAGTATTTAGCAAATACACGGTTAATCTTCCGGAAGCCCCGCAGAATTCAGAACTATTTCCCGCACAAGGAAAGTTACAGTCTTTATTTGGAGCTGGAATGGAGCCGGCGGAAAAGGCGTTGCCGCAATAACCTGTTTTTGTTCTTGTTTAGTCCAGATTGTTCAAAATTTTGGAAGGGTGACTAACATTCTCGTCCATATTCGGTTCCAAAATAGGTGTATCCTATGCAGCTTGCTTCACATGACTCTAGTGTCATATTGCCAGTATCAGAAGCCTTGGAGGCAAGTGCTCGAGCGCTTGTGGCTTCGGTCTGACACCCAAAATAGCTATATACACCAACCGTTTGTTGTATTAATGGGGAACCCGTGGAAGAAGGCGATACTCCAGCCGTGGTTGTAGTAAATGACGCGGTGACAATGAAGGTATTGTTGAAGTCATATAAATCAAGTCGATTGGTGCCACCACAAAATTCTGAAGAGTTGCCTGAGCATAATGTAGAACAGCCACTAATGCCCTCCGGTGCGAGAGCTCCTCCATTAGATAATTGATTTCCACACCCTAAGAAATGGTGAGCTTCCAAAATGGTCGACGAGTTTGTGTGGTTCTATCATATACATACAACATTCATCAGCGTATTCAACTCCAGCTAGAGAATAGCCCTCTCCTTGACATGCCGCTGTACAAATATCAACCGTCATGGGAGAGGCTATAACTTGGTATATCAAGAGTCGTCCTGCTTGACCTTCTCTGCCACCTATCAGATTGTGTAGTAGTCATTTATTAGGGAAACAACTAACGTATAGCACCCAGTAAAGCTCCAAAGTCCAGGTCCAGGGTTAGTTTGAGGTGGATTTTCCCCGTTCCAGAAAAGATTTAATCTATTTGGGCCACCTGGAAACTTGCCGAGTTAGTCCTGCATGGAAAGGATTGAAAAAGAATAGAATTTATGAGACCATTAGACCTACCACAAAATTCAGTAGTATTTCCCGGGCACTTCATGCTACAGTCTGAAGCTGGCGCGCGTCCAGCTTTAGCTGCAAGACTATTGCCACAATCTGGATGAGATTTTAGTGTTGGTATATCGAACAATTGGAAGTCGGAGAGTAACCTACAGCATTCTGAAGCATACTCAGTTCCAGCATAGTTGAGATTTTTGGAGATACAATATGAGATGCATGATTCGTCTGTCATATTTGTGTTGTCAATGTATCCACCTTCGGACAATGTCCGACCAACATCCACGTAACATCCTTGAGACACCCAGGTACTCGACAGACTCTGCGAGGCGGCGAATTCGTTTGGAATAGCATGATTCGAGGCGGCTACGAAAGTGGCAAGCTATTGTATGTTAGTACAGTCAAGAGTATCCAAAGGGCAGTGGTTTCAACTCACGAATGCCACAACTAGTGTCACAATTGCTCTGTGAAGATAGTTTACAATCATGGCCATGATTTTTTCTTCTTCTTGTAACCTTATATAAAGAGTAGAATGAGAAAGTAAAGAAAATTGAGAGTAGATTGACTTGAATCGCAGATTATTTATGTAGAAGAATCCACGTCTATCATTTGGAAATAGGTTGTGATTGAGATATAAGCTGAGATAGAGACAGACAGTGATTGCACAGCATATCGATGGTGACAGGTGCCTGCTTGAATTTTAAGAAGGTCATTTTTCCTGATATCAAATATAGAAGCCATTGCCTTCCGTTTGTTGCTTCCCTAACCATCGAAGGACCGAGTTGAGAGACTTTGCATCGATCATCATCTCAAAACTTACACCTCACAGCGTACAACAGTCCATACATATCGAGTATCACTACATAACATGACGTTCGAACGGATTTATGTCGTGTTGAGGAGTTCCAGTCTGATCAGATGCATGCGAGGCTCGTCGGCTCTCAATCATCTCTATCAGTATCGACCTTATCGATAAATGCTCTTAATATCATAATCGCGTTGACTTCGTGAGCCAAACGTTTATCTCTGTTGAAAATCACATGTATAGCACGTGTGTGGCACGTGCATATTCCGCACTACCCCTTACATGGGCGTATTACCCCTTTATAAAACCCCCTTCTTCTGAGCCTTCTGCTCTTCAGACTTACACATAATATACAATATACATTCTATCAATATAGTCATACGTGCAACTTGCTGTCTACTTCTGACAATCTCATCCAATCTTGAAGTAGAACGAGGTAATCATGCATGAAGCCTTACCTACGTGCAAAATGGGTATTTGCACAACAAGAGAAGTGGATGATAAAGTCACCAAAATCAATTTATGGGTCGCTAGTTGATATGACCACAAAAACGCTAGGGTACGAATAATTCTGTTAACGTGTTAATATCACTGGCCGGACTTTAACCTACCCCGCCCGGGTGAAAGAACAAAATTGTTAGAGAAACAGAACAAACGTCAAATTTTGAACTCCTTCCACTTGTTACCACTCGCGACATGTCTCTTTCTCAGTGATAAAAATCATTTCTGGTCAGTTATTTTCATCATCGAACTTGGAAACATCGCGACGAGGAGATATATCATGGCTAAAAAAAGAAGTGAAAGAGGAGGAGCAAGAGAGGGGGGGGACAAAAGTATGTGCATCTAAAGGTACTGGGCAAGTCTTGATTGTGACCATCCTGAGTTGCGGACAATTGTTCCATTTACTGGAATGGCATTTACGTTTTGTTCTACAGTTACACACGCCAAAAGTTCAACGGAGGTTATCTTGTGCTGTAGCTCTACCTCTGTGGACTGTGACTTTATTGGAACTGCTCTCTTCAAATATGAGTGGGATTCCATCTCAGGAGGGGGCTTGGATCAGCTTCCAAGGTTTCCCTTCTAAAACTTCGAAGAGTTTTTACTGCTGAAAAGTCAAAGTGATGTGATGTGGGTTTGATTTTCCTTTTTCCGGGTACACATCTAGCTTTTCTACACCACCACATGTAGTATCACCAAAATATATTGCACGCACATGCCTTCCGCCCCCGAGACCCTGCGCATATCAAAGGCAACAGTTACATAAAGAATGGGTCGGTTGAGATGATGCCTTGGGAAGTTTAAGTCCTTAGCTTTCTCAGCTGAAATTTACGATTCACAAGATTTCAAGGCTTGACCGCTTCCAAACCAAAGACTTAGATAATCCAAATCTCGAGAGCCGCCCTCAACGCAGCCAACTTTCCGATTTGACAAGTTATAAGACATACCCAGATTTGGCCGTTTTGGTCCAGATCTCGATCCTCTGAATCTGCGGCCAGGTCAACACTGCGATCTGATAAGGCTCAATTCAGGCCATTGCCATAGACCATTCACTCACTGCCAGGCTCCATAACGCATTTTATTTGCTTTCAATTATATCACATTTCAAGAAGATGGTCGTTTCAATTAAGCTCAAACTCACTTCAACCCTTTTATTACACCTTCTTTACCCTAAAGTTTCATGACCCATCAGCCTCTCACGTAGCACTATGCCAAGTGGCGTTGATATCTTGATCGATTGCAAACCTGCTATCGGGTCGCAGAATTAGTTCAAGCCTAAGAGATTTTTAGGTTTACAAATCCGATCGCAATTAGCACAATTGCGGTTCATGGTGGGAAGGTCAAAAAGAAAAGTTTCCATCAGACCAGTGAAGCAACCCTTTACAAGCCCATCTTCTAGGTCTATGAAAAGGATGATCTTTGCAGTCAATCGTTGTTACGCTTTCTTCCCTTGCTGTGAGGTCTTTGGAAAAATGTTCAAACAGTTCATTTGAGATGTTATCAGGCCAGATTGCCACATTCTTCAACTTAGTGGTTGACAACAAGGCAAAGCAACGATGTTCTGTGACTGAAATCTAGATTCAAATGAAATACCTGTAGAAAAAAATGCACAAAACGAGAACACTGCCTAGTTACAACTTGAGCTGGTTGATAAAAAAAACATGATGCCTATAACAGCAAAATCGCTGTATTGTTTAGCCTTATTATCGCTTCGCCTACAGTCTCTGTTCACAGTCTTAGTATTTGTATATTCAAAGCTTCATCAATATCGTTCACCATGCACATTTCTAGCTCTACAACGGTCTAATCAATTTTGACTTCGATAAAACTCACAGCTCTTTCCACCACTAGTACCACGAGCAATTGAGAGCTTATAACTACCGGTACCAATGTGACAACTTCAGCTTCATTGGCTTCTTCAGTCAAAGCCGGATCCTCATTTGCTTTATCTACATCACTGCCTTTTATTCCTGGTTCTACCGCGCTTTTGAGCTTCCTCAAATAAAGAAATTTCACTAGTGAAGGGGACTTCTCTTCCTACGACCTATTCTCGTATCCTACTTAGTATCGATTCGGCGACTAATTCAAGCATTATCGCAGCCATTCTAATGTACGATTCCAAACGGTTTTTGGTCGCTTCAGTATCAAACAGATGCAGACTCCACTTGTATCGAGGTAGCATTGTCAAACGTGAACTGAATGGATATCCCGGATCTTACGGTTCAAGATACTTCAACAGATCTGAGGCTAAATCATTCTCCTACAGGTCCCAGCCAAAGATCTTCTAACCTCCCCTCCCCCCC
>PHWZ01000463.1:0-29255 GCA_004379285.1 Botryotinia calthae
AGGTATGTAGGTATGTAGGTATGTAGGTATGTAGGTATGTAGGTATGTAGGTATGTAGGTATGTAGGTATGTAGGTATGTAGGTATGTAGGTATATAGGTATATAGGTAGGTAGATAGGTAGGTAGGTAGGAGTGGAAGTGTAGGTGGGAGGGAATAGCTTTATGTATGTATGCATATCTATCTATCTAATTGATTCTATCCTATTTCATTCTATTTCATTTCATTTCATTCGTAGACTAACCTACCAGCCGGTGCTCATACATAGATATTTATATATCTATATCTATATTTATATTTGTATCTATATTCCAAGCTTGCTCTTGCTCTTTCTCTTGTGATTGTTTGATTGTTGGAGCTTGTTAGACTAGGTGAGGTAGGTAGGTAGGTAGGTAGATATATGTATATATGTATATATGTATAGGAGGAGTAGTATACAATATATACATATACTACACGACCAACTTATCCCCCCCCCACCCCCCTTCTTCAGATATTTCATCTTGCTCTGTCTGTCTTTTGACTTGTTTACCTATTTATTTACCTATCTACTTATCTCTCCATCCATCCATACACCTCACACCTCACACCTTACACCTCATACCTTACACCTCATACCTCACACCTAATACCTCACACCTTACACCTCACACCTCACACCTCATAACAGGCGCTCCCATACTCGATTCCAGCCAGCCAGCTTGTTACCATTTTGATTCCTTACTTGAAAACATGATGTTTAGGAAAGAAGTTCCTTAATATCTTCGATTCTTTGAAGTTTCTTTTCCTCGTCACTCATCATGCCTAGCGAACTCGCACTATCAAGTATTAGCAATGATTCCGATTCCCTCCCCCCCAAAATCATCAAACTCACATAAACTTCTTCCTCTCCTGCACCCTCAACATTCTCTCCTCCACACTCCCCTTAACAATAAACCTCTTGACCACCACCTCCCCCACCTGTCCCATGCGATGCACTCTATCAATCGCCTGGGCCTCCACCGCAAAACTCCACCACGGATCCATCATAAAAACTCTCTTCGCCATCGTCAAATTCAAGCCCACTCCTCCCGCGCGCAGACTAAGTAGAAGCACAATCCCCTTTTCACTATCCTTATACCGAGCCAATACCGCCGCTCTCGCTTTCTGCGGCATCGAGCCATCCAATCTCAAAAACGGAATCGAAGACCTCGCCAAAGCCGGTTCGATCAAAGAGAGAAAAGATGTGAATTGACTAAACACGACGGATTTCATCCATGGCGATTCTTTCCTGATAGATTTGAGATTCGATAGCAGAGCTGCGATTTTCGCCGATCCATTGGAGCCGATTCGCTGAAGACTGATTTTTACTTTTCCATTTCGACTTTCGGGATGTCCCTCATCTTTTACCACTTCGAAAATATCATGCGGATTGATGCGTTCGCGACAGCTGAAACAACGGGGACTTTCACCTCGGTCGGTTTGATGTTTGATGTAATCCAGTAAACATTTCTTGCAAGCTGAATGCCAGCATCCGGTGACGGTTTGCTCGATCATTGGTTCTTCCGAACAGATTGGACATTCATTTTCTGCTTCGTCGCGGATTTGCTCGAGAACATGTGCGCCGAAGATGTTGGTATCGATTGATTCTTCATTGAGCTTGAAGCGCTCAATGAGATGTTGCAAATCCATGTCGTCTGAAAGACCACTTGCAGAGTCTGCAGCTTCGGTAGCATCTTCTTCATCTGCTACTAGGTTTTGGTTACGGGTTAGAATGGGATGACAGCATGATTGGCGAAGTCGAAGGATTTGAGCGAAGATACTTGTGTAGGCTTTGAGAACTGTGCCTGCTTCGATGTTGGCCGAGAAGGTACGTTTGGCTCAGGTGAAGATGTGATCATAAACTTCGCGCTCGGGTTCCGATAGCTCGATTTCGACAATATCGATAGTCTTTTTGGGTAAAGGAACTAATGCTTCACCATTTGGTGTTTTCATGTCTTTTGTTCGACGGAGTACTAGAGGTTCCAGTACCGTTTGAACGACATCGAGGGCACGCATAAAGTCTTTCGATTCAAATGGTATCGTGATGAATGTTTTCCAAAAAGAGAAATTGCTCCAAGGTTCTACTCTTAAAAATCGAACCAAGCTGAAAAGATCCTCTAATCGATTAACAATGGGCGTACCAGTAAGTGCCCATCGATGCTCGGCGGCAATCTCATAGCCTAGAAAGTTGGGTCAGCGTCAGGGTTCACAGAATGTTAAAAATAACAAGACAATTGCTATTATTCTTCGGTCCCATAATATGGCCAGATTGACTTACACGCTTTCGCGGTCTTAGACTGCCTATTTTTGATATAATGAGCTTCATCCAAAATTACTCGGAAGAATGAGAGCGAAAATAAACCTCCATGACCACCTTTATCACCATTCCTAGCAGTAACCTGATTGAACTCAGACAAAATGACACCATAACTTGTAATAACGACATTGGGAGCCGATGCAGCGTTAGCTTCACAGCAAAGAGCTTGAAGATTTGCTGTTTTATCACTACCATAGTAAACAATACTCTTCATGGTTCCGTCCCTAGAAGCATTTTCAGCTTCACTTTGCCATTGAGCAAGAAGGGACATTGGTGCCACGACAAGAGTTGTACAAGGTGCCCTTTCTACAGATGATGAACTGGCTGGAAGTCGAGGTAAATTATTTACTGATGTCGCTTTTGAACGTTTCTCATCGAGTCGCATTGCCACATCAGACTTACTAGAGTGGATAAGACTCATCATCTCAATAGTCTTCCCTAGACCCATCTCATCGGCAAGAATGCCTCCAAGACAATGTTGTTCTTGAAGAGGAAAGTCTAAGGAGAGTGCACCGGAATATGGATTGATGTAAAATTTATCTTGATCAGCAATTTGAATGACCTCCTTATCATCCATGTCCTTCAAAGGCCAAGTGTACTCTTCCCACAGAGGATGCATCGAGGCCTCTCTCTTATGATCTTTCTCATAGCGTTCTTTTGCCATCATCCAATACAATGCTTGTTTTTGATATGGTCGCAAATCCATTGCAAAACTTTTTGCTGGTTCAGCCTCAGGAGCATTGAAATCAAAGGATTGAGCTTTGCTATATAAAGTGTCAAGTTGGTCCTGCTCAAGTTCTTTTCCCTCCTCTGCCTCTTCAGACGGGGGAGTGGAAGTACCTGAATCAGGAACTTTAGATTCATCTTTATCATAATGTTCAGCTGCCTCTGCAGCACTCAAAAGTCCCTGACGCTTATGTTTTGCAGTTGCTTCGCTCGTTTGTGTAGGAAGCAGGTTAATCTCTTGGAATAAATTAACTAACGCGACCTGACGGAGTCTCAGATCCTTTTCTTCGGAACTTTCTTTCTCTTCGAAAAAGCCGGTAACCCGATTATCAGATGCCTGGAAACTGCGGTCATCGAAAGCAGTTCTTAACAATGAGCACCTGAGTTGAAGAAAGACGGTATCATTGGTACGAATTCTTTCAGGCGCATATACACATGTACCCTCGAACTTGCATATCCTTTGATCAATTAAAGTAGAAACCCAATTTGCTGTTTCCCGAGGAAGACGACCAACTTCAAACCCCTTTGAATTGGTAAAACGTACAATGACATCGACACGCCGTGCTGCGGCACTGTTAGGTTTTGGTAATGTTTGAGCCACTGATGTTCTGCCTTTCCCCCTTCCGGCCGGTGCTTTGGGTGGTTGTATCTTTTGACGCTCTATCCGCACAACTTCGCCATGTTTGATTAAATTTGTTCCACTCTTTGTAGCCCAGCCTCCAACCCCAAAAGCTCCTACATACCGGTATTCTGGCATAGTTCGATAAGGCGAGACTGTTCTTGACGAGGCGTTTGAATCTGCAGAGGTTGGCTTGGCGCTATCAACAGTACCGCTATTGGCAGACTTCACAAAAGAACCAAAAGGACTTCTGGCGTTTGACGAAGATCTGGAGAGACCCGAGACAAGCGCAGGTCGTTTCCAAGATCCATCAAAGTACATATTCACAGCCTTCTCTATATCATTTCCAGACGCCTCTCGCAACCCTTTCAGTTCTTCCGGAGTTACTTTGTCGCCAATGAAGTTCTCGAACATTTCCTGGTCGAATACATTCTGCGAACCTTCTGCAAGTGTTCTTTCCTCCAAAACTGGATCATCTTGAGGATTCTGGTCTGCGATTTCGTTTGTGGAGCTGGCAATTGCTGGAGGCAGCGCGTCGATTTCATCTGGCACATTTGTCGCCTCCTCACCTTGTGAAGATTCCAAACCCTCAGCTATTTCCGTAAAGAACCTTCTTCTTTTTGCTGGAGGTCCCTCCATGTCCGCAGAAGCTATGGAAGTCTCACACGAATTAAATTTGGCATTTCAAAATAAGAACAAAAAGCAAGGACAATTGAGTAATATTCTACTGCTCATTTGATAGAAACGCGCAGTCACGCGATGGACGGACGCGACAAAAAATAATTAAGATGTTTGGTGACGTCGGGGTGTCTTATCTTATCCTTGTAAAGTATTTTGATTTTGTTAACAGCAACCATTCAAAGAGGGCCAATTATAAAGAATTTGCAATCCGCAATTCATTCATTAGCCACCCACAACAGCAATAACTCTAATGTACAAATCCCAAATTCTGCGACGGCTTCAAAGCTGTCCCAGGACATATATCAGTTCGAGATGCGCCTATGCTACCACCTCCTACAGTACACCTGCGCCATTTGCCTCCCGGTTGACAGAGGAAGATATAAATCAAGCCAGGACATATTGTTCCAATCTTATCCAGTTAGTTCTGCGAGCCCTGTGAGTTTTTCAATTCCCCATATCTAATTAATTACTAGAAAGTTTGATTCGCCATCATATACTCTTCAAACCTTTATCCCCCCCTCAACAAGAGATGCCTACCTTTCAATTCGTGCTCTCAATATTGAATTGGCTCGAATACCAGATATTGTATCAAATCCAACCGTTGGAGCATTGCGCATGCAGTTCTGGCGAGATAATTTGAACCGAACATTTGCAAATACACCCCCTAAAGAACCTGTCGCTATCCTTCTACACCATGCTCTCACGTCTCTTCAATCGCGATATGATGGAATTAGCACAAGTGTGATGAAGGGCTGGTTTATGAAAGTGATCAATACAAGAGAACAATATATGGATAATCGACCTTATACGAATATGGATGCGCTTGAGATGTACGCGGAGAATACATATTCAACATTAATGTACTTGACTTTAGCAGCTTTACCTCTACAATCTATGGCAGCCGATCATGTTGCAAGTCATATCGGTAAAGCCGCCGGGATTGCTGCAGTCCTAAGGGGTTTGCCACTGATAGCATTTCCACCACCGCCAAATCATCATAGCAACAATGCCGCTTTTGGTGGTAGTGCTGGTGGGCAACAAGGAGCAGTCGTTATACCATTGGATGTTATGGCTGAAACTGGCGTTAAAGAGGAAGATGTATTAAGGCACGGGGCAGAAGCTCCTGGTCTGAAAGATGCTATTTTCACAGTGGCGACCAGAGCAAATGATCATTTGATTACTGCCAGGGAAATGTTAAAGAACCTTCAAGCGGGTAAAGATGCAGGTCACGAGTTTGAGCATCAAGGTGAGGATGGTCACTACTATGCAGAAGGTGATAACACCCAAGTCAGCGATATAGAAAGAGGTTTTGGTGTATTTATGCAAGCAGTCCCTACGAAACTATGGCTGGAAAAGCTGGAACAACTCGATTTTGATGTATTCAGGCCAGAGCTCAGGGCAAGAGAGTGGAAATTGCCATACAAGGCATACTGGGCGTATACTAGACGTAACTTTTGATGTAGTAGTACTCACAATCAAAATGTTTAGCTAACAACGCTCGCTGGTCTGTCTCGCTACAGCAAAGTCTGACATAATGAACACTTATTGAAGTTCTAGCTATTTGAAGATATCTGATCCAGGTCATATTTCCATTACCATCAAAAACTCCTGCAACGTAGTTCTAAATCCCAATCTTCGACACTAACATCCAATCCTAAATTCAACCTTGATTATGTACCTTCATCTTGGACTCCGTCCTCCAATGCGTCAAAAACCGTCCCTGTACAGCCAATCTGTATCAGCTTCCAGTCTCAAACCATCATCTACCAGGTGATCACATTCGAGTTTTCCATGTCCAGAACCGCACCATCAATACCTCCACCCTACCCCAATTCTCTCACTTCCTGGCCCATATCTCGCATCCCTTTCTCCACACCTCCTTCCTGTATACAAAATCCCATTGTTCCTACATTCCGAAGAACAATACCCGTTAACATATTTCGGCCGAATATTCCAGCGATTCGGTAAACATTCATTCGGAAGTTCGAACGGTAGACCGGGTCGTGCTAATTCTCGCGGATCGTTGATGCGTGCTAATTGTGCGTAGAGAAGGTAACAGCTGGGTCCTGCGTGGAGACTGCGGTGGCCACAAAGGGGCTCTATGCTCCAGTAATTGCACATTTGGTTGATTTTGGTTCAGATGGGAGGTTTAATTAAGTATGAATCTGGGCTTTTAGAACTGAGAGCTGGAAGCATAGAGGACGGTGATCAATTCGAATACGAAGGGAGGAAGATCAACGATCACACGTACAATACAAGAAATTGTTCAAAAGAAGACTTCGGGATACGAAGCTACAAGAAGTACACTTATACCGGAAACACAAGCTCTCCCATGATTCTCCCATAACTCAGAATTCCCATCACTTATCAATGTGTCACACTTGCTCTTCACAATATGAGTCTTGATTTGCTGTACGCAAAGAATACTCTTCGTTGTAAGGCGGGCCATCATCCCCGGTTGTTCAAACGGCGCACTATTCATAGAAAATCCTCCGACAACAAGCAAAAGATGCGAGCAGATAGCTGATCCTCAAATCGGGGTTTTCACCATCATATCGATTGCAAAAATTTGATATTGATGCTTGAGTTTGGCATTTTGCAAACCTCAAACAGCTACACAAAAAGATGAGATAGTGGGCCCTACGTCAGCTGTTTGTTGAACCTCTGACTGTGATGAAGATTGTTTCATGCAGGGTATTAAGGGAAGAATAAAATTGGTACGGGCAAAGAGGATTTTGTGTTACTCTAGTCGGAAGAAACAGTTTGCTAAAGAAGGTCACGGGAAGCTAGGATCTTGCTCAACAGAATTTTGAAACAATTTAGTAAATTTGCAATGATTCTAGCTAGCTCTAACGAGAATTGGTATAACGAAAATGACAAGATGGTACTTGTAAATTATTGTGGCAAGTTCTTCTTGAGCCTTTCCTCGTATCGTCCAAAATCTGGAACATCGGAGTTTGAAGCTGCTGAGAGACTTTGACCATTAGTCTTGCTGTTTAGTTCTGCTGTGATCGCATCAACGTCAACATTGAGATAATCTCTCAAGAATTTGCCGACTTCGATATTTTCGTGGTTTCCACGAAGAACATCAGCACCATAGCCATAGATGTTGACATCAACAGCAGAGTGACCGTGAGATGACCAGCCGATCTGTGCTCTACGGCTAATGATATCGGCAAAAGCATAAGCAGAAAGCGCCGGATTGTCAAGTATGCGATCGATCTCTTCCTCAGTCGCGTCCATGATCCCGAGACCATTTTTAACGAGATCTTCTTTCACGAATCGCCTGCTGACGGGGCGTCCTTTGGTAACTGCTTCGGAAGAAGCAACATGAGCCCTTAGAACCCTAGAAAGATACTCTGATGAATGGGAAGCATTTGCCAACACCTCAGGGTACCATAAATATTGAGGGTATGAAGGATTAAGTTCTGGATACGAGATTAGCAATAGCTCATGGATATGGCGAGCTGGTATAGCTTACGTCTTGCAACAGCCAAACCTCCAGTCTCGTGGTCACTTGTAGCAACAAGAGCACCTTCAGTATCGCTCTTGTCTAGGAAATCAATCACACTTTGGAAAGCTCGATCATAGGCAAGTACTTCGTGAACTTGGGCAGCCTACAAATATCAGTCAATCATACTGATCGCCTCCAAGTGCTCCATAATAACTTACTGGGTCGTTTCCATGGCCGGCATGATCGATTCGACTACCTTCAATCATGAGAAAGAAACCCTTATCACTATCTTTGGTTGCAGCTTCGAGTGCGGTCAAAGCTGTTCTTGCCATTTCATCAAGGGAAGGATAGATATCGTTCATGTTTCGTCGATCAAGCTCGAAAGGAATGTCTGTATCAGAAAAGAGACCCAACAATGGCAGCTGAACCTTCTTTCCAAGCTCCAATTTGTCAAATTCCTCTCTGGTGTCAATGTATGTCCACCCATACTTGTCTTGCGCCAATTTTGTGACATCGCGACTATCAGCTCTGCAACTAGATTCTGATGTATTGGGCAAGAAGTGAAACCGTCCACCGCCTAACATCAAATCAACAACTCGATGTCCGAGAGGATGTTCTCCAACCTCCTGTAAAGCTATCGAGTCCTCCTGCATTCGGTAATCAACGTGTGAGGCAAAGCAAGCTGGAGTCGCATCTGTTATATCTGTTGTAACAACCACTGGAGAAGTCAGCATTTCAATGTCTGAATGAACGTGGCAGTTTGTCACTTACAGCCTGTGATGTAACCGGCTCTTTTCGCAGCTTCAAGTACAGTGCCACATGGGGTGTGATCAGGCAACATAGAAATTGCGCCATTGTAGCTTTTTCTTCCGCAACTGAATGCAGTAGCTCCCGCCGCACTATCTGTGACAAGACTGCTGCTTGATCTCGTACGCGACGAACCGATAAAATGTTGATCCAGTTGAAGAATATCATTGATTGGCAAATCTCCTTCAAATTGTCGGAAGCTTCTCGTCAAACTCAAAGATGCCGGGCCCATTCCATCGCTCACCATGAAAATAAGATTGCGCTTCCCATTTTGCTTTGTCTTCTGCGGAGCTTGTTGGCTTTGCGACAATAAAACGCCTAGGACGATGACAGCAGCAGTGGCAACAACAGCCCAGGCAAAGAGCCCAATCTCTCGCCAGAATCCAGGTCTCTTGGCTTCGTAGGAATTCTTTGGTCGATTACCAAGAAGCGCATCGTCCTCTGCCGCAGCTCTTTCTTCGGAATTAGAAGAAGAGGGTCTTCCTGACGCGAACAGCGGACTGTTTTTATTCGGCGCCATTAGGTATTGCACTGAGGTTGTCAAGTTGTATGTGTAATTGAGATTCACCTATTGTTGAAAAGTATAAGTCTGCAGACAGAAACCTACCACTTGGGTTGGCAACTTAATGATGCCAACCCGGTTTTGAGTCAGAAGAGCTCACTAGGCACGGCAAGTGTCAGGGCGTTGTTTTGTCTGGGCAACCAACAAAACGGTGTACGAAGAGTCAGGCGGATCTTCGCAACACACACCAATCTTTCAATGTGAGTACAAACACATCAATCAAAACAATAGTAGAGCTTCCGAGAACTTACAGTAGGAAACTTACTGTAGGAAACGACATCTACCTGCCGATAAGACCTAATCTTTATGAAATTTTGTGAACAGTCAATTATCACTTGTTGTAAACCTCGTTAATGCAAGGTCGCGTAAGTTATGTTAATATGCATTTCGAACTGCGACTAATTAATTACTTCTTACTACCAGAGGGCATGATGTAATTTGTTGTCTTTGGTCTTCAATCATCTAAAAAGAGCGATTTGTGCTAGATGAATGTTCATGAATAAATTTGCAGTTGGTAGGTAGAATTTGCAGCGTAAAATTTGAAGATAGGACAGTTGAGATAAAAACAAAATTACGAAGCGGAAGTCACGACGTCACATTGGTGAAACCTATGCATAGTTCCAAGAGGCTGCTGGGGCTGTATTCAAGAGAATTTTCTGGTTCGGTATTGAAGATGTACATCTTCCCGGTTCTCTGACTTGTCGAACGGGATTCATCATGGGATGATACACTCGGCTCACGTAGTCGTAGAAAAAGGCGAACATTGTCTTTGCAATATCTTCATAAATTGCTCGAAAACCCCGATTAATTGCCTGCTTCAATAACCGGTGAACAGATCCAAATCGAACCCTATTCACTTTCATGCATTCTGACGCCAACCTCACAATGGACGGGCACTCAGTATAGTCGAAGCTCATGAATTGGTGGAAGCCCTGAGATTTATACAGCTATTTCCTGCTGCGATTCATTCCAGCCTTCCCAGTCAAACACCAAAGGACCCAGAACTAATCAACCGCTTAACGCTTCTTTTGTTGAGACTCCTTGAGAACCTTCTTGACGATCTTTTGCTCCTCAATCAAGAAAGCTCTGACGATACGGTCTCTAACGCAGTTGGCACATCTTGATCCTCCGTAGGCACGTTGAACAGTCTTCTTTGGGCGGGAGATCTGGGAGTATTCGCGGGGTCGGAGAGCTGGGATCTACGGAAAATGAATTAGCATTTCCATAACCAATTTTCTACAATCAAAAGTCCTTTGAAATCAATCGTCGCCGCTTTCGAGAGCCTGGAGCCCACATATCGACTATCGCTGAGTGACAACTGGTGTCATGTAGATAGAAGTCTCGCGCTTGTATTCCAGCTTGGCGAACGATTTTCGAATTTTCGCTTTTTCTTCCTCCGTTGTAATTTAATCGAAAGATATCAACTTACACCTGGCAATTTGATTCCGCAGTCACCGCACTTTGGTGCAGTACCGGCCTTCTTGATGTGGAGATAACGAAGCTCGCCGCCGGGGGTCTTAACAACTCTGACCTTGTTGGATCGAGTGTTGTATCTATTTTAATCAATATATGGCTCTTCTAACAACGTTGTATAGTTGAAACTCACGGGTTTCGGCGTCTGTAGGTCAATCTGTTGGACGACATGTTGGCGAATTTCTGATTCGGAGGTCGATTGAGGTCGTAGGCGTTGTCGATTGAATCTTGAGTTTTGTCAAATTGAACAAATTCTTCGTGCGCGATAACTCGCTAGAGCTATCACGCTTAGAGTTAGACTATTCACGTGCCAATCCGACAGCCCTTGTGCCTCGTGCTTACATCAGCACCTTAAAATCCAGGCAACAGAAATTAAAGATTAATTGAAGGGATGCGCTAGCGGGCATTTCCTTAAGCTCTCCGAGTAGCGTTAAAATTTATCTAAACGCGCTCGCGACAACACATTTTATCAACTTTATACCCATCAACGACAAAGTGAAGTTCTATTCAGAAGGAGACTTGTTGATGGAATTTGGGACTTGGTACCCAAGACATTGAAAATGTCATCAATTCCACCACCTCCCCCGCCTGGATGGAGCTCTTCTGCGCCTCCATCCATGCCTTTGGGCGCGCCACCTGGTGCTCCTCCTCCTCCAGGTTATCGACCACCGGCGGATCCACATGTTGCGAAGTTTGCACAGAAGAAGAAGGATTGGTTACGAACACAGCGCAATCGATTCGGCGAAAAACGAAAGGGTGGTTTTGTAGAAACTCAGAAAGCTGATATGCCACCAGAGCATCTACGAAAGATCGTTAAGGACATTGGAGATGTATCACAAAAGAAATTCAGCAGTGATAAACGAAGTTATCTCGGCGCACTTAAATTCATGCCACATGCTGTGATGAAATTGCTGGAGAACATGCCAATGCCTTGGGAGTCTGCGAGGGAGGTAAAGGTGCTGTACCACGTCAACGGTTGCCTGACTTTGGTTAATGAAATACCAAGAGTCATCGAACCAGTGTTTCATGCACAATGGGCTACGATGTGGATTTGTATGAGAAGAGAAAAGAGTGATAGACGGCATTTCAAGAGAATGAGATTTCCGCCATTCGATGACGAAGAACCACCCCTTTCATGGTCGGAGAATATCGAAGATGTCGAACCACTGGAGCCAATTCAACTGGAACTTGATGAAGGAGAGGATGCTGCTGTCTTAGAATGGTTTTATGAAAATAGACCACTACTTGACACGCCACATGTCAACGGCCCGAGTTACAAGGAGTGGAACCTTACTTTACCTCAAATGGCGACTTTATATCGATTGAGTCGACAATTATTGAGTGATTTGGTCGACAAAAATTACTTTCATATGTTCGAATTGAAAAGCTTTCAGACAGCCAAAGCTTTAAATGTTGCTATTCCTGGTGGCCCACGTTTTGAACCTCTGTACAAAGATGTGGATCCTAACGATGAAGATTTCGGAGAGTTCAATGCAATCGATCGCATCATCTTCCGAGCTCCAATTCGAACAGAGTATCGTGTAGCATTTCCTTACTTATACAATTCACTGCCTCGCAGCGTTAAGCTTTCCTGGTTTTCGCATCCGCAAGTGGTATATGTTCGTGCTGAGGATCCAAGTTTACCGGCATTCTATTTCGATCCCGTTATCAACCCAATCTCTTCCAGATCCGTTGCCCCTAAAAACATCACTATCAGCCACGAAGACGAAATATTTGGTCCAGGTAGCAATGAAGAGCCAGAAGAAGACGCTTTCAGACTACCAGGTGATGCTGAGCCATTTCTCGCGGACGAGGAGTTATACACTAGCGAAACAGCTTCAGCCATTTCCTTGTGGTGGGCACCTTTCCCGTTCGATCGAAGATCCGGTCGCATGGTTCGTGCACAAGATGTACCTCTAGTCAAGCAGTGGTATCTTGAGCATTGCCCTCAAGGTCAGCCAGTAAAGGTTAGGGTGTCATACCAGAAGCTTTTGAAGACTTATGTCTTGAACGAGTTACACAAGAGGAAACCAAAAGCACAAAGTAAACAAAGCTTGATGAAATCGTTGAAGCAAACGAAGTTCTTCCAGCAAACAACAATTGATTGGGTTGAAGCTGGACTTCAAGTCTGCAGGCAGGGTTTCAATATGTTGAATCTTCTTATTCATCGCAAAAACCTCACATACTTACATCTTGATTATAATTTCAATTTGAAGCCTGTCAAGACCTTGACAACAAAAGAAAGAAAGAAGTCTCGATTCGGAAATGCATTCCATCTGATGCGAGAGATTCTGAAAATGACAAAGTTGATTGTTGACGCACAAGTTCAGTATCGTCTCGGCAATATCGACGCTTTTCAACTTGCAGATGGTATTTTATATGCTTTCAATCACGTCGGCCAGCTGACTGGAATGTACCGTTACAAGTACAAGCTGATGCACCAAATTCGTTCATGTAAAGATTTGAAGCATTTAATCTATTATCGATTTAACTCTGGACCGGTAGGCAAGGGACCTGGTTGCGGCTTCTGGGCACCTGCTTGGAGAGTTTGGCTCTTTTTCATGCGTGGTATAATTCCATTACTTGAAAGATGGCTTGGAAACCTCCTTTCTAGGCAATTTGAAGGACGCCATAGCAAAGGTGTTGCAAAGACAGTCACAAAACAACGTGTGGAGTCGCACTTTGATCTTGAATTGCGAGCATCGGTTATGGCCGATCTTCTTGATATGATGCCGGAGGGTATCAAGCAAAACAAGGTTCAAACTGTACTTCAAAATCTTTCAGAGGCATGGAGATGCTGGAAGAGTAACATTCCTTGGAAGGTTCCGGGCTTACCAGCACCTATCGAGAATATCATTCTTCGTTATGTGAAGAGTAAGGCGGATTGGTGGATTTCCGTCGCTCACTATAATCGTGAGCGTATTCGTCGAGGAGCGACTGTCGATAAAACAGTTGCAAAGAAGAATCTTGGTCGTCTCACGAGACTTTGGCTCAAGGCCGAACAAGAGCGACAACACAATTATATGAAGGATGGTCCATACGTCTCTTCCGAAGAAGCTGTCGCCATCTACACAACCACTGTTCATTGGCTGGAGTCACGGAAATTCTCACCCATTCCGTTCCCCAGTGTTTCATACAAGCACGACACCAAAATCCTTATCCTTGCGTTGGAACGTCTTCGTGAAGCATACTCTGTCAAGGGACGACTAAACCAGAGCCAGCGTGAGGAATTGGCCTTGATTGAGCAAGCTTATGATAGTCCTGGGACCACTTTAGAGAGAATCAAGCGCTTCCTACTGACGCAGAGAGCTTTCAAGGAAGTCGGTATTGATATGAACGACAATTACAGCACAATCAACCCTGTGTATGACATTGAACCCGTGGAGAAGATCAGTGATGCCTATCTAGATCAATACCTTTGGTATCAAGCAGATCAACGCCATCTTTTCCCTGCCTGGATCAAGCCTTCCGATTCCGAAGTTCCACCCTTGCTAACCTATAAATGGGCTCAAGGTATCAACAACCTCGACAAAGTTTGGGAGACTGCAGATGGGGAGTGTAACGTCATGATCGAAACACAACTATCTAAGGTGTATGAAAAGATCGATCTGACTCTTCTTAATCGTCTACTTCGACTCATCATGGATCACAATTTGGCTGATTATATATCATCTAAGAATAACGTTCAACTGACCTACAAGGATATGAATCACGTGAACAGTTACGGAATGATCAGAGGTCTTCAATTCTCGGCTTTCGTTTTCCAGTACTATGGACTTGTCCTTGATCTCTTGTTACTTGGTCTACAGCGTGCTAGTGAAATTACAGGCCCACCAGCAGGCCCTAACGACTTCCTTCAATTCCGCGACCGCGAGACGGAAACGAGACATCCCATCCGTCTATACACTAGATATATTGATCGCATTTGGGTATTCTTCCGCTTTTCTGCCGATGAATCACGCGATCTCATCCAGCGTTTCCTGACAGAGCAGCCGGATCCTAATTTCGAAAATGTAATCGGCTACAAGAACAAGAAATGCTGGCCAAGAGATTCTAGAATGCGTCTCATGAGACATGATGTCAACCTGGGACGTGCTGTCTTCTGGGACTTGAAGAATCGCTTACCAAGATCTGTTACTACAATCGAATGGGATGATACATTTTCAAGTGTATACAGCCGAGATAATCCTAACTTACTTTTCTCTATGTGCGGTTTTGAAGTTCGAATTCTCCCTAAGATTCGCAACCAAAATGACGAATTCCCAGTTAAGGACAGCGTATGGTCCTTAGTCGATAACACCAGTAAGGAGAGAACAGCACATGCATTCTTGCAGGTAACTGAGGAGGATATCGCCAAATTCAACAATCGCATCCGTCAAATTTTGATGTCCTCAGGTTCAACCACATTCACGAAGATCGCTAACAAGTGGAACACTACTCTGATCGCCCTCTTCACATATTATCGTGAAGCTGCTGTATCCACGGTCAACTTGCTAGATACCATTGTGAAATGCGAAACTAAGATTCAGACCAGAGTTAAAATTGGTCTTAATTCTAAGATGCCTTCTCGTTTCCCTCCTGCGGTTTTCTACACCCCTAAGGAACTTGGTGGTCTCGGTATGATCTCTGGATCACATATCCTCATTCCGACAAGCGATAAAAGATGGTCCAAGCAAACTGATGTTGGTGTTACGCATTATCGTGCAGGCATGACTCATGATGAAGATACTCTGATTCCTAATATTTTCAGATACATCATACCATGGGAAGCTGAGTTCATTGACTCTCAGCGTGTGTGGACTGAATACTCTCAGAAACGTCAAGAGGCAAATCAACAAAACAGAAGATTGACACTCGAAGATCTTGAAGATAGTTGGGATCGTGGATTGCCTCGTATTAACACCCTTTTCCAAAAGGATAGGAGCACTTTGAGTTTCGACAAAGGATTCCGCGCGCGTACTGAGTTTAAGACATATCAACTCATGAAGAGTAATCCATTCTGGTGGACTAGTCAACGTCATGACGGTAAACTGTGGAACCTTAACGCCTATCGTACCGATGTTATCCAAGCACTTGGTGGTGTCGAAACCATTCTTAAACACACACTCTTCAAGGCGACAGCTTTTCCATCTTGGGAAGGCCTATTCTGGGAAAAAGCGTGTCTTGCGTGGAATACGAAACTCTTACGATACGACGGTACCGACGTCGTCGTTCAGGACGTTAAGGAAGGGGATCTACTTCTCGGTCCGGACGGTGGACCCCGTCGGGCCTTCAATATTGTTAGTGGTAAAGACAGGCTTTACCGAATCAAGGTTGGTTCACGTAAAGAAGACCTTGTTGTCACGGGAAACCATATTCTAGTCTTGCACCGGGAGAAAGGGCACGGCAATGTCTACGACGGACCATCCGTTGGGGGACATCGTCAACGTTTCGTCGATCAACTCGGTGATCTGCCAGTACCAAGCTCCAACCCTGCCGATGCTACACGTCCTAATAATCTCACGAAGGTTCGTCCAGACTTCTTAGCAGCTCTGAAGAGTGCTATTGCTTGGGCATTGAACGCCGAACGTGGGAAGAAGGGTGCCGACACTATTCGCAACACACTCAACGGCACAACCGGGATCACCTCACGCGAGGAGAGCTATATCGTCAATATTCCCGTTGGAAAAGGCACGAGAGCCGAGTATGCCACATTCGCTTGGGGAAACCCGGATCGGACATTGAAAGGTCACGCTAAACACCCCCCTGAATTCTTCCTGACCAAGGAGGATGCATTTTCTGCTTCTGTTGCTAAGAGCAGGCAGATTCATGACAAAGGTGACGTGACTCTGGCTACACTACGCCGCCGTTTCCTCGACAAATCCTCAGATGGGAAAGGGGGGGAACTTCGAATTGACACAGGCTTGCCTAATATGTTCCTCCTTTGGAATGCAAACGGCGCGAACCTCAAGATTCGCGTGTATTGCTCTCGCAACTATGTCAAGTACGGGCGATCTTATACATTTCCATCTCTACCAGACATAAACCTGTCCGAGGCTGGTTCTGATGACTCGGATGATAACGATGAGACCGAGGACGAAGACGACGAAGAGACTGAGGATGGTAACGACGAGAGAGAAGACACATTGACTCTCCAGAATTTCCAGAGTACCGCCTCCCGAGACGTTTCCTCCACCGAACGCTACGACACGGTTCTAATGACGGCAACCCAATTCGCAGCACTGGACGAAAATGAGAGATCTAAACACAGGCTCTTTCGTTCCCCTGGATTCGAGTTGCCTGAGCAAGATGTCCCAGTCAACCCCTACTTTCTTGGTCTCTGGTTAGGAGATGGCAGCCGTAGCTCAACCACAATCTTCAGTAATCACGAGCAGGAAGTTAGGGAGTTTCTTATTTCTCACGCTGCTGAGCTAGACCTTCACCTCGTTTGGCACGGGAGCCTCTCGTATGCGACTGTTGGCAGGACTCGCATTGCTAATAGACCCTTACCGAAAGCCAACATCGACGTCGTCGATCGTCCATCAAGACGCTTTTCTCGACAAACCATCAAAAAGCAACGTGAGGCTGCAGAGCTACCCTCAAGGCCCGCTCCAGCTGTGGTCAATTTGAAGCATGGTCTCAATAGTAGTGTTCCGAATTCTCCACAACGTTGCTTACGACAACGTATCGACGACGTCGATGTACAGAACCTTGTCGATGGCATGGATAACTTAACTTCATCTCCTATTCCTTCGTCACCACCCGTCATCCCAGCTGACTCGATTCCAATTGAGGCTCTGCCACAGCTTAGATCCGATAGAAGCATCATGGAAATGGCTGGTCCGTCTGTAGTTCCTGAAGAACCTGTAGATGTCAATAACCTGCCCGAGGATGAGGAAGATGAGTTCGACATGGATCTTATTGAGACAATGAGCGACGACGAGGACGATGTCACCGAGTACCAAGCTGAAAACGACGAAGGATCCAACGACGGAACTGGGAATAGTAATCTCTCGGACGACTCTGTCTCTCAACGACGAATTCATCGCCTGCAAAGTGGACGTCGAGCATATGGTGACTTGCAGCCTGAAGAGCAAGACCAGCTCCTGAGTCAGATAATCGACACGGTCGATTCTCCAGTCGGTTCTTCGTTCGATCCTTCGGTCGGTCGTAATACAGGCGTTAACACCTTGCTACGTGCCCTCCAACAGCTCGGTGTCTCTTGTAACACTACTGGAACCGAGAACGACAAGAAACACATCCCGTCGATTTACATGAAGAACACGCGCGAAGTTCGTCTCGCTGTTCTTGCTGGTCTGATTGATTCTGATGGGTGGTACGTGTATCCCGAGAATATGCTTGGGTTCGCTCAGAGCGAGACCTGGCATAAGACTCTCTTCTGGGACGTTGTCGCACTGGCAAGATCATTGGGTCTCAGTGTCTGGACCACGAGACGTATGATGTGGGTTCCGAGCCATTCACGAAAAACTCCTATGCTCGTAGCCCAGATGTTTGGCAACGTGAAAGAAGTGCCCTGTTTACTCCTGCGCAAGAAGGGATCTGAGCGTTATATCCCGCAAATGCACAGCTTTATGATCAAAGACATCACCCTTGAATCCGAGGCAACGAATTGGGCTGGGTTCCGAGTCGATAAAGACCAGCTGTATCTTCGTCACGATTACCTTGTACTTCATAACAGCGGGTTCGAAGAGTCAGTTGGCCCCCTTTTACCCCCAAATACATGGCAAAATTGGCTAATTTTTTGATTTTTAGGTCTATGAAGTTTAAAAAGTTGACAAACGCTCAAAGATCGGGTCTCAACCAGATTCCAAATCGTCGATTTACTCTTTGGTGGTCACCTGTAAGTTATATTATTCCAATTATAGTCTTTTCTGAAAGGGTATTTGATTGTCGAATTCAATTTGAGATATTCAAAGTATTCTCAGGCAAAGTTGCTTTATAATATCCTACCCGATTTGGAACATTGAGAGTATTCTCAAACAACATTCGCCTTACAATGTTCTATCCGATTTGGAATATTGAAAGTATTCTCAAACAACATTCGCCTTACAATGTTCTACCCGATTTGGAATATTGAAAGTATTCTTAAACAGAATTCGCTTTACAATGTTCTACACAATTTAGAATATTGAAAGTATTCTCAGATAATATTCGCTTTACAATGTCCTGCCCAATTTGGAACAATGAAAAGCTTCTGAGGCCAAATTCATTTTATAATGTTCTATCCAGCTTCAAACATTAAACACAAGCTGACATGTGGTTCAAATTTAGACAATCAATAGAGCCAATGTTTATGTTGGTTTCCAAGTCCAATTAGACCTGACTGGTATTTTCTTGCACGGCAAAATTCCAACTTTGAAGATTTCTCTCATCCAAATCTTCCGCGCCCATCTTTGGCAGAAGTAAGTTCAATATGCTCACTAATTTTACCTTCATCACTAACCTCATATTATAGAATACATGAGAGTGTAGTTATGGATCTGGCACAAGTATTTGATCAAGAATTGGAGCAGCTTGGCATCGAGACTGTACAGAAGGAGACTATCCATCCCAGAAAGTCTTACAAGATGAACAGCTCTTGTGCTGATATTCTGTTGTTCGCAAGCCACAAATGGAACGTCACTCGCCCATCTATTCTCTTTGACACGAAAGACGTAATTGAAGCTACCACAACGAACAAGTTCTGGGTAGATGTCCAGCTTCGTTACGGAGATTATGATTCTCACGACATTGAACGATACGTCCGCGCGAAATACCTTGATTATACAACCGACAGTATGAGTATTTATCCTTCGGCCACTGGTCTCATGATTGGTATCGATCTTGCTTACAATCTTTACTCGGCATATGGACAATACTTCCCCGGTCTCAAGCAATTGGTGCAGCAAGCTATGGCCAAAATCATGAAGGCAAATCCAGCTCTCTACGTCTTGCGCGAACGTATTAGGAAAGGTCTTCAACTGTATGCGTCCGAAAGTAATCAAGAGTTTTTGAATTCTCAAAATTACTCTGAACTTTTCAGCAACCAAATTCAACTCTTCATTGATGATACAAATGTTTACCGTGTTACTATCCACAAGACATTTGAAGGTAACTTGACAACCAAACCAATTAACGGAGCAATTTTCATCTTCAATCCTCGTACTGGACAACTCTTCTTGAAGATCATTCATACAAGTGTTTGGGCAGGACAGAAACGTCTGGGACAATTAGCTAAGTGGAAGACTGCTGAAGAAGTTGCCGCTCTCATTCGATCGTTGCCTATCGAAGAGCAACCGAAACAGCTCATCGTTACGAGAAAGGGTCTTCTTGATCCACTTGAAGTACATTTGCTTGACTTCCCCAATATATCAATCCGTGCCTCTGAGCTGCAATTACCTTTCCAGGCCGCCATGAAGGTCGAGAAGCTCGGTGATATGATTCTTCGTGCCACTGAACCTCAAATGGTTCTCTTCAATCTTTACGACGAATGGTTGAAGTCAATTTCTTCATATACCGCATTCTCTCGTTTGATCCTTATCTTGCGTGCTTTGCACGTAAATCAGGATAAGACAAAGTTACTCCTTCGACCTGACAAGACTGTGATCACCCAAGAGCATCATATTTGGCCCACGTTATCGGATGAGGATTGGATCAAGGTTGAAACCCAACTGCGTGATCTCATTCTGAATGATTACGGCAAGAAGAACAATGTCAACACTTCCAGTCTTACCAGTAGTGAAGTACGTGATATTATTTTGGGTATGGAAATCAGTGCTCCATCGATGCAACGCCAGCAAGCGGCCGAGATTGAAAAGCAACAACAAGAGCAACAGCAGCTTACAGCTGTCACGACCAAGACTCAAAATGTTCACGGAGAGGATATTATTGTCACAACTACCTCGCAATTTGAACAACAAACCTTTGCATCAAAGACTGAATGGAGAACTAGAGCGATTGCAACTTCTAACTTGAGGACGCGATCTAACAACATCTATATCTCTTCGGATGATGTCAAAGAGGATGATCACTACACTTATATCATGCCAAAGAACATCTTGAAGCGCTTTATCACAATTGCGGATTTGCGAGTTCAAGTGGCTGGATATCTGTATGGTTCGTCTCCCCCAGATAACGACCAAGTGAAGGAAATCCGCTGTATCGTAATGGTACCTCAAATTGGTAGTACACGTGATGTACAATTGCCTCAGCAGTTACCACAACACGAGTATCTAGACCAGATGGAACCTCTCGGAATCATTCACACCGTTTCTGGTAACGAACCACCATACATGGCAGCCATGGACGTCACCCAACATGCACGTCTCATGAATGCGCATAAATCATGGGACAAAAAGACGGTTACTATGACTGTTTCATTCACTCCCGGAAGTGTCTCACTAGCATCATGGGCGCTCACACCTCATGGTTATAAATGGGGAGCGGAGAATAAAGATCTCGGCAGTGACCAGCCACAAGGCTTCAGCACGAACATGGGAGAGAAGTGTCAGCTTCTGCTTAGTGACAAGATCCGTGGATACTTCTTGGTGCCCGAAACCAATTCATGGAACTATAGTTTTATGGGAAGTGCCTTTGGAAGCTTGGAGAAGAAGCCGATACATGTGAAGATTGATACGCCTACGCCTTTCTACAACGACCTACACAGACCTTTGCATTTCCAGAACTTTGCTGAATTGGAGGATATTTGGGTTGACAATGAGGACAAGCTTGCTTAGATTAATGATATAGGGGGTTGAAAAAAAGAGAGGCAGAACAATATGGGAAGGAAGATTGGAACTGGAAGAATGAATTAATCAGCGTGCATCTGTATCAAATCGGGCTGGGCAATGGGCGTTTGATGCTAACACGCATTGTAACAATGTATATCTTTTGTAGATGAATAATATGGTAGCAAAATGAAATGAATTTGATCATGCCACGACGATGTGTTAATTTTGAGCGTTGAAAACCTTCATGAATGTTTCAGTTGAGATATCCTATTGTTTCACTTTTCTTCGAATGTTCAAATCATTCTAAATGTTCAAATCGCTTTCAATACTCGAGATCCTTTGAATGTTGAAATTATTTTAATTGTTCCACACGTTTTGACTGTTCTAGATTGCTCTTGAATCTTCAAATTGCTCTCAATGCTCGCTCAAATTGCTTTGAATGCTTTGAATGCTTTGAATGCTTTGAATGCTTTGAATGCTTTGAATGCTTTTAATCATTTTTAATATTCAAATTAACATCAACCTTCAGATTGCTCTTAGCACTCGAATTGTTTTCAATGTTCAAACTACTTTGATTATCTGAAATGCTTTGGGTGTTTAAATTGCTCTAAATGCTTGAATTGTTTTAAATGTTCAAATTGTTCGAAGTATGTTTTATTAATGCTCAAATTGCATTAAATGAACAGATTATTTTCAATCTTAGATTATCATGGAATTCCAAATAATCCCCATACTCAACACCGGATGAGTATTCCATCTTCATCTGAGTAGTTGATTGAACGACGCGGACTTTTAGCTTGCTACTCATATGATACAGCTGAACTCCATCCATATCTCAGTTGTTCCATACGTGCGTCACTAACACGAAACCCACCCTTCACTTCTTGTGTATACACTTTAGCATCTCGAGTCTCGACCGTCTAGTGTCTACTGCCGGATCACTTCCATACCGCCATCTCTCGAAAATGGAGTCTAGTCCCTGGACACACAACGCTCTCGTTCGATGGTTGCCTCCTTACTACTGCGCCTTACATATCATATCACATGTATGATCGACAGTGGGTACCAATCACTGCTGCATCATTAATGCATTTGCGTAGGTACTTCCGGTCAAGTATGTCTTTATTATTTATAGAACAGGGTAACATCAAACGAGCCAAACGTAAAATTTGTGATGGATGCATAGCCGGATTCGAATATGGAAAGATCATACACGCACGCAGATGAGTAAGGGCTGACGTATCAAGAAATGACGATCCGCCCAAATCTTGGTTCGGAGACTTTCGCTGGTTTGGGAACGTAAGGCTTGGGCCGACCGACCATTGACACTTTTTTACTTGTGCGGGCGGGACCTGCAGAAAAATGTGTACAATTACGAAGTACACCAGGCGTACCTACATTCTACATCTGCCGTCTGCCGTCTGCACGCCAATTGGATCCGTACCATTCCAACGTTTTTATCAGTACTGGCATGTTTTCTTCTGGGGGGCAGTGGCAAGGTTACGACTAACTTTAGATGTCCATCGGTTCTTGCAATTGGCTTCCATCAAGTACCGTGGAGTGGAATATATGCCTACCCACTGAGCCACCGGAGCCTCCCTCTACATACCTGCCTATTACAAGCCCACATACCTAATACCTACATGCCTCTCATGTCATGTTGGCTACTCTACACATTGGCACACAGGAAGATGGTGGAAGGACATGCAGAGATTGAGTTTGAAAGACAGATGTAGAAATGATTCAAATGATTCGATATAATTTGAGTCAACATATGTATGTGCTCAGTACGAATATCAACATGAGGTCAATAGTGGCTCCTCCTTCGCTTTTCTCCGAAAGTATAAATCAATACCTAGGTAATACGTCGAGTATTTTAATGAAATCAAAATTAGACTTCTTTTCTCTCCATCGCTCTTTTGCTCTTCTCTTCTCTTCTCTTCTTTCCTTTCTCTTTTCATCCAATTCCATTGTCAATACATTCAATCGGCGTGTCTTCCCCTTTCGTTTCGTTCCGTTGGATCCAATTGATCCATACCTCCCATTGATCGATCGGTAGGATACCTGGGTACTGCGACCACACTGAAGCGTACGCACAAAATAGTGTCAGGAGAAGCAACAATCGACAGCAGAAACCTTGCCACCATGACCATTCGTACAGCTTGTCGATTGCATATTTCCTCTTCTAGAAATCCAATACTCAGCTTGGTCCATATTAGTATTTTCCCCTTGCTCCGATCATTAATGCTGACCTAGGGGTTTGCGCGAAGAAGTCGCGATTATGTCATTTGAATTATATTGCTTTTGGAGTGGGTTACAGACCCTGGTTGTCAACATCAATGCCTTGAGAAAGAAAGCAAAAAAAGTGTAGGTGCGACACTCAAAGAAGCATTGACGGGCAATGTCGCGAAGAACTCCATCAATTCCACCAATGTGAAAGCTAAGCAGGGCTTTTACGTCTCCATTCCTGGCTCGATTCGAATGCCCCCTTGGCCAAGTACACAATCGAGTCTTGTTCCTTCGGCACTTGCTTGTCGGGGACGTAGCTATGATCTATTGCCCATTGAATGTACACATCGAATGTCACTGCCAGCAGACAGACCAAACCAAAAGAAAATAGCTACATGGCCTAGGTGGGTAGGTAGGCTGTTACATACACAACTTCAAATACGAAAACAAGTATAGGAATCTGCAAGGTGGATCTGGATCATCATTGGGATCTTTAAAGAACCTTCTGACATTGTTCTTCAGCCTTCTTCGCTGGGGTTAAGGTTAAGGAACAGGGTCGCTGTCGATAAGGCCAGCCCGAAGCCAACCCAACTCATCCATCGTTCCATTCCATTCCAATCCGAGAATCGAATCAATTTGATTATCCCATTTGCTGAAATTGTGCCCTTTACGACTTCAAATCTCCGTTATTTGCGACCCATATACCCTCATCTCGCGCGTCATTTCAGTTTCTGATTGCGTTTCAATGGGAATCATCCGATGAATGAATGGATTAATTGAGAATCTCCCACGACTTAAGTAAGTACGTACAAGGGGTAGGAATAAAGGGGAATTCCCAGCAGTTACTTCTCGGAGATTTTATATTTATAACCCTTGACAATCATATGGATGGTAGAGGAATGGTGTGGCTGTTAAATGGTTAAATGTGACCTCCAAGCATCAATGGGAATCTACAGCTGGGAAATGGGGATTGGAAAGCACTCTCGAGCCAGTGTTAGCTACCTAGGTATCTTCGTCGCCCGTCTGCTCAAGGGTTACTAGGGATTGATCAGTTCCTATCCGCCCCTACCACACGCGCCACACTATTCGGCCAAAGTCGTCCTATTGAGCCTGGCAATTCTTGCATGTCTACCCGAGTAAGGTAAAGAAGCCAATTTGGTAAATCAACGCATTATTTTGCCATTTAATTCATCTCCGTTCTTCAATCGTTATTATCCTATCACATCCTGCTTCAATCCTATTTTTAATCCCATAATCCCTGAGCATTAAAACAAATTTTGTTATTATTCATGCTTCAAACCCAGAAAGAGGTCGCAGCGCCGGTGGAACATGGCCTTACTTCTCCACACTTCAATAGGGACGAGGGTTTTTTTTTTAAAGTTGGCTCGGGAAGTAGGTTAAAGTTCATCCAGGAGTTAAGATGGTTGGGTGGTGAAGTGGACCTAAATCCCTGTTGGAGGTTTCTTATTCTCGCCACGACCCTTTACTTGTTTCAAAAGCTTCTATACTCCTTCCAAAGCTCTAATCCCTATTCTTCCCATAGTTGTCCACCTCCACTCTGCTTAACTTTCGATATCAAATCTTCTTGGCGGGTCTACTCATCACCCCCTCCCTTGTATGTCAACACTGTCAAGCCTTCTTTGGATAATCATGCTCTGAACATTACAAGCATTGGCTCGGGATCTTCTCACCTTGGAACCCTAATTGGGACGCCAGGCATAATCAACTTCCTAAGTCCCCGGCAGAGAACGTTGCTAAAGTTCTTCCAACATGCATCATTTGCATTGCGCAACACGGAAGCTGTCTCGTTCGATGTAAATCTCTGGAACGCTTTGGTCATTTTAAATACTGCTACTGCCCTACGCCATTGATGTCTATGCAAGCTTTACTTAAAAGTTCAGACGATAGATAAATCCAGATGCACCCCCTCTCTCTAGAAATATTTTCCCTCCCTTTTACCACTTCATCAACGGCTCTAATCTACAGTGGTTCATTCATTCAACCAGTTGCCGAAAAAGTTTGAAAATTTTTTGGTCGTTGGTCAATCGCATGTTACCAAGGTATGCATTATTCGGCTCTCACCTATATCACGGCATTATATAGATAAGTTTTCGAAACGCGCACAGTCGCATCTGCTTTGTAAACAACGGTCAACAAAACCACAACAAGCGTTCTGGAATCATAACGCGCTGCGGCAATACTTCAACACCTTTTAGAATTACCCCCAGCGACCTGCGAGAGCAGTTCGCTGTGGAGGAATCCATGTATGTCTGGCTATTCACGCCACAATCCAGGGCACGATCCTTATATCAATTATGCTGCTCAATCCGAAGAACATCCAGAGCGCGTTTACGGGTCGCATCACCCAGAGCTCCAGCAAGTTGGTGCGCAAGGTCTCGAATCCCTTCAACTTGGAGGGCATCATCAACAGCAACAGCAACAGCAACATCAACAACATCACCACCACCAAGTATTGCTAGATCCGCACGCCATGGCCCACCACCAGTCCCCTCAGTATGGAGGTGGGCAACACATCGGGTATATGGGTGCGCAAATACAACAACCATCTAGTGTAGGGAAAAGGCCAAGAACTCATGAGGACTTGGATATTGGGATGGGAAGAGTATCAGAAGGCCAGATGCATGGGCAGATGCAAAGCATGTCTTCACAAATGGCTCAACAAACGATGGGTGGTTATGGTGGTGGACCTCAGGCTTTTCACAGCCATGCATTGCCTAATCAAGGACCTCGGGGTGCGAAGGTTCCTCGTCTTGGCGAAGGGCCGGAATCAAGTATGATGTCGCATAGTGCACCTAGTGTAGTTGGTACTGTCGGAATGCCGATGCCTGCAGCAAGACCGCGAGGTCCAAAGTTAAAGTTCACTCCCGAGGACGATCAGTTATTGGTTGATTTAAAAGAGAATAAGGCTTTGACTTGGAAGCAAATTGCGGAGTTTTTCCCAGGGCGTTCTTCAGGGACATTGCAGGTCCGCTATTGCACAAAATTGAAGGCCAAGACAACTCAATGGAGTGACGAGACGGTAAGATATTTGAACTCGGTCTTTTGAAATTCAATAATTGATTAAAACTTTCAGGTTCAAAAACTTCGAACAGCGGTCCATGATTACGAACAAGAAAAATGGCGTATTGTGGCACAGAAAGTTGGGACCGGGTTCACATCTACGGCCTGCAAAGATAAATGGACTGAACTGGTAAGTTTCTCAAAATCAAGACGCCTAATAGTCTAAACTGTAGTTCAACAATCAGATGCTTTCAATGTCTGGATTCAAATAAACTACTCTAATAGTTTGAGATGCCAAATCTATTTTGAACATCGTATTGATTTTAAACATTGGGAAACTCTGACTGTTGGACTGCAATTCGGACCTTTTCAAACCCTGCCCAAAAGCAATGTCAAAAGCAAAAGTCCTTGTTTACCTAAGTTGGTGGCATCATCAATGCGCTCGTCACAGCCCAATATTCCTTTTCTTTTCAGCCTCAGTGGCACAAACACACCAAAGACTAACTATTTCATCTCACACCTTAGATGCACCCCGATGATTCCGAATTACAATCTCCAGACCCTGAAAATCTACCTGAAGATTCGGAATATTAATTTCACGCGGACCAAATTTTGTCAAATTTCTTTTGCATCTCACCTATCAGCACAGACATTGCATACCTAAACAATACTCCCTCAGCCAATACAGCCGACTAGACTACCGACGCGACTCAGATTTCGCATTATATTTTCATTTGTTGCACTACACACATCTACACATACCCAGCATACAACATTTCCTATTTTAAAAATCGAAAGCAAGAAATTCACAAACTAATACCGGATAAAAGCGGCTGGATCGCTTTTTGTCTTATTCATCTATTTATTTATTGCTTATTTCTGGACTTTAATGGTCAACTACATTTCCATTTCCTTATATTTCGTTTTTAGGAAGGAAGAAAAAAAGGAGGAAAGGAGGAGCACATATATACATGGAAACTTTCGAGATTCGGATACACACACACACAGACACCAAAAAAAACTATTCATGATGAGAAATGGAAGGGGTGGGAGGAAGGTGTAATCGCACAATGGGTGAGTGAGAGTTTTACATACCTCGGGGTAGATGGCTGGTTGATTGAGAGGGGTGAGACGAGGAAGACATATATTCTGGATGGTTGCTTATCATGTTGGACATGATCTTTTTTGGAGAACTTCATATACCCCTTATTTTGATATGATGATGGATGATGGATGGACTGAGGCAGGGGGTTTTTTTTTGGATGGAATAATGGAATTTTTTCGAATATACATACACTATTGTAGTATTGAGCTTTATTTCTTGTTGTTGTTGTTTTTCTTGTTCTTGTTCTTGTTTGTGTTCTTGTTCTTGTTCTTTTTGCTTGATTGATGTGATGGTGACGGTGATGATGATGGTGAAGAGGGGTGAAGAGTCAGTTTGAGGATGGATGGATGGATGGATGGATGGATGGATGGATGGATAAGCGTGGTTGTGTGAGGAGTTGATGCAAGGGAGGGGGAGGAGGGGCGTATAGAGATAGAGATAGAGATGAGAGGGATGTGATGTGATGATGTGATATAATGTGATGGATGGTGGGTATTGGTATATGGATTATGTTTATGATGTAGTGAACAAAGAGAATTTTCAATTGTTTGTTTGGAATGTTTTGAATACGGAAAATATGAGGGGGCTTGGTGGTATATGTGTATCTATGGTAAACAAGGTAGGTAATCTATCTTGGGGGAGCAACTCAATAAGTAATTGGGCGGGGGGGTTTGATTCTTTCTGATCTGATCTGGTTTGATTTGACCTGATCTAATCTAATCTAATCTCTATTGTCTGTTTTTTTGCGATTTTATGTTATTGTATGAATATATATATGTGTGTATGGTATTTCTTTACTACTGATTACTACTGCTTACTGTTGGCTCTTACAGGTGTTGACTGGTGTTTAATGAGGAAGCAGAGGAAGGGAAGGGAAGGGAGGGGAGAGAGGGAGAGAGGGAGGTATAATATATGTTCATATATATATACATAAATATTTGCGAAGTAAAACAAAGATGAAGAAATTAGATAAATTCAATTTATTACAAGATTTGATGGTGAGATTTGATGATTATGTTATTTCGTTCCTTGGGATTTTTGGGGGGGAGGGGAAGAGAATCGGAAAGAAGATTTCTTTGTACTTTTTGTGTGTGTATGTATAACTATGTATATTTGAATTCTATAACGAGAACGAAATTCGAGACTCGAGAGGGGAGAAGATAGAACGAATGGTGTGGAAACTTGCTCCATCGTTTGTGAATGAGTGAGTGAGTGGGCGAAATAGCACGGCATACTGCACTCTGCGTTTGTTTCTTGTATATTTCATTTGTGAATTTGAGAGTTTGAGGTTTCTGATATATTGATGGGGCATGGGTAGATGTGGTATGGGTAGATGTGTGATGTGATATGCATGTGGTTTATGTGTAATATATATGTAACAGTAACGGGTGGGTGGGGCGTTTGGATGGATGGATGGGTGGGGATGGGATGGGATAAACTCGGAGGAAGGGAAGGGGTAGGCGTTTCGAAATTTGATTTGGGAATTCGGGGAATTCTCTGTTGGAGAGAGAAGAAGGGGAGAGGAGAGAGAGG
>PHWZ01000464.1:0-29223 GCA_004379285.1 Botryotinia calthae
GAGATTCCATCTGCGACTCAATCTTAGCTCTGCAGACTCTTGAAAAAGAGCTGGAGGTTCGTAGGATGCACCGCGTACAGGTGTTGAGTCTTCGCATCCCACCACGAATCATTATCATTGGCACTTAAGATTGGAAATTTCGATATTCTTAAACTATTACTTGACTATGGTGCAGAGCTCAGAATTTCGGGTTTGGGAAACACGGTTAGCAAACTTGAAATCAAAATTGTTGAGTTTTTAATTAACCACGTCGTTGAAATTGGCGCAACGGCTTCGCAGAGCCAAATAGCACTAATTTTGGCAGCTCATTTTGGAAAAGTCAATTCAATCCGATCATTAATCAAGAGAGGCGTTGAGCTTGACGTTGAAGATGACTGGGGTCGAACGCCGTTGATGATAGCCGTAACGATGGGAGACTACAAATCAGTGGAGCTGTTACTTGACAATGGTGCCAAGCTTCGCAGTACCCATTCATTCTGCGACACGCCAATTGAAATGGCGATCGAATATAATAAGAAGGAACTCGTCGAACTATTGCTTGAAAAGCATACTAAGCTTCACAATCGAGAGGTATACTACCGAAAAGCATTAAATAAAGCGATCAGCTGTAGTAACATGGAAGCTATCGAACTATTGTTTGAAAAGTGTGCTGAAATTCGCAATAGAAGTTTATACTATCGAGAAGCAGTATCAACTGCGATTCATTATAATAACAAAGAAGCCGTCGAACTACTGTTTGATAAAGGTGCTGATTTCGAAGAAAGAGATGAAGTTGGTCAAACAGCGTTATTAGAGGCTACCAACAAAAGAAGAAAAAGCATTGTTGAATTGTTACTTCAAAGGGGCATGGATATTAGAGCAAAAGATAATCTTGGCAGAACAGCATTGTCACTCGCTGTCAGGCTTGGAAATACACATATTGCTCGGCTTTTGCTTGATAGGGGTGCGGAGCTCGAAACAAAAGATAGTATGGGAAAAACACCGTTGCAGAATGCAACGATCTCGGACTACTTCCTTGGATTAAATGCCGCTCAAAAAGAGGTCGTTACTTTTTTGCTTAAAAATGGTGCTGAGCTCGAAACAAGAGATTATAACGGGAAAACACCGTTGCAGAATTTGAAGGCTTCGAATTGGGGAAGTAAGACTTCTCGGCGCGAGCTTGTGGCGCTTTTGCTTGAGTGGGGTGCAATTGATGTGGATGATGAATAGGGGGAAAAAACATCACTTTTGTTAACTGTTGTTGGAATGAAGGAAATTCGGCTGTCAATTTCGCGGAGATACTGGATGATATATTCAGAGTCTCAAGATATGAAACTCCGATTGATTTGAGGGCAAGAGGGGGGGGGACTACGAAATGATTCAAACACTTTTTTTGATTGTAATTGTTACCAGGGAAATTTTGATGGCAAGTCAACAAATTACAAGCTGTGTCTCTTATCAGCGCCTCAAAGAACAGGTGGATATACCAAACTAGCTTCATGATATTACCCATGAATTCCCGCATATTGTATTGTCTTCTGTCCTTATATCCTCGAGCCCTCTCGCTCCTATAAAAAGGATACACTGCGTGAGCAATTTTCACAAAATAGAGCCAGTGTATCGGAGCTTTTATCGCCAGAGTGAACTTTTCTGGCCGAGACTTTAAGTAGTGTTGGGGTAAGTGGATGATAGAGAGGATGTGATGATGTTTACATGGTATGGAATATTGAATAATGGCATATTTGGAGATGGTTATACTTCGACACCGTTTCTCCACAAAGCTCCCGGCCTTCACGACCCTCGAAATTCTATTACCAGCTGTACTGGTATCTCAAGAAAAAAAAGGCTCTCCTAATAACTTGAGCTCTCTAGAAAGTTAGGTCTTGAAACTACCGAGTTCTTCAAAGATGAAAGTCCCTTCACTTCTGTGGTGCGGTAAACAGCGCGGGACCAATGAAAGTCTGGTGCGCTGAAAGCCTGAGTCTCCACTTCGCTGTCAGGGATCGATGAGGCTAAGAACCTTAGCTTGATAATTTGTGCTGGCAGATTTCTCGCTTAAGCAGACTAATGATATTAGATCGATAATTTAACAGGCCAAGAGCCTTAGCTTCATATTTTGTACTAACAAACCTCTCGCTTGATTGCACTAAGAACCTTAGATCGATAATTTGCACCAGCGAACCCTTTGTTTAAACAACCTAAGAACCTTAGCTTTTATTCCACCCGCAAAAAACTTGCGCTGATCCCCCGTCCTCGTTTCGAAACTTCGAGATGACGGAAACCTCAATCAATAGCTGTCTTCAAATGTCGACAACGTCACGATTATTTGAATGTTCTTCAAGAGTCTCTATATACCAAGCAGTACCTGTGCTGGATCCAATTAATATCGATTCGGAGAAAGGTATAGACTCACTCACCAAGGGAATAGAATCGCCATTTTTGAGTGGAGAGAAAAGCTCGATTTCTATATCAAAGAATCCGGAATACCGCGCGACGGAATCTCGCAACCACGAAAGTCTTCGAGGGTCTTCACGATACACCCGCATCGATTCAAAACAGTTTGACTAAGTTTCCTGTACCATGTGGACTTGTGAGTTATACATTCCACTGTGCATATAGCCACCAACTTTAAAGATGCTTACTCCATACGCACCACCTCTTCAAAAAGCATTCCGACCTTGAACAAATATGGCTGACATTGGAGCAGGTCAAAGCCTTTGAGAAAGCCAAATTCATAGATTTATCAAATCACCAGCGTCCGCACACCGAAGAAATATTGAAAGTCGCTACCATTGTCCCTACCCTCAATCAATTATTTTTTCAACCTTACTTGCAGGGCGCGCACGATTATCTCATCTAGATGCGGAGGCATGGAATCGAGGTGGCTAGTCTCAACAGATTAACACCAATCGCCAAAGCACGACCTGGGTCTCTCGACGAATCACTCGCAAGGATTCATTCCGACATCAGGTTCCTGATAACGCGGTACTGGTTAGTTGGCAGATTGCTCAGAAAGTTGTTGCGAAAAAAATGATGATGAAAATTGGTCAACTGGAAAATTATGTTGCAGTTGTGTGTTTGAAATCGTTGAGGGAGAAACAGGAGAAAATTACACAAGTGGGATGGATACATCATTTTAGAGCTTGGGCTTCTGGTCGTTTTGATTCTTGTCATGGATCCTAGCTTTCTAATACATATCGGTGTCGTTTAGAAGTTGTCTAACTACGTCCTATGATTTTTCTCGTGTGGTGGCGGTGCGGGGAGGTGCTGGTGATTATAGCATTTTTCTGCTATTGCGTTACGTTTTTGATTACCGGATCTATGACATTATTGTCTCGGTCGTTCGTAGCATCGGGCTAGCTTTGCTTTCGTTCAGAGGCCCAGGAGTTCGGTCAGCGCTGAATATTGTATTTCGCTAGCAATCTGCCTCAGCTGCACGGCAAGCTTGGGGTTCCTTGAAGAGTTCGGAAGGAAACATTTTGGGTTCTGGGAATTGGGGTTTGCAATCAAACTCCTCTTTTTCATTTGAATGTAAGGCTCTTGCTTGTATTATTGAACCTCAACTCAAGTTTCTTAAAGGTCATCAATGAAAAGTTTCATCTTGCATGTGGAAAGTTGAGATGGTCTCTATCAGCAGACACTCTTAGCTCCTACGACCAGCCGATGGCAGAGATATCCAATAACGCTCGATTGAGAGTAGATGGGTATGATAGAAGAAATTACCAGATGACGCTGTACATATATGGATACTAATGTATTTGAAACATTCATGGACTTCTTGGGTGAAATCTAAGTTGAACAAAGCAAAAACTTCGTTTCTTCACAGAGGAAGAAATTCAATCACATCTGCACTTACAGATAAATTCGCATCTTCCATCCCATCATCCCAATTAATACTCCCATCAATCCATCCATCGCCATTCTCCCTCAAACACCTTCTCCATCCCATTCCATCTCCGAATTTTTCGGCCGAAGATTTTCGGCCGCAACTCAACCAAGAATCAAAGTACCCACTCTTGTTCCCATCATCACCCACTAAACAAAGCAAATCCGCAAACATTTCCATGAAAATACAACTATAATTTCATCTCAACCAATCCCAATCTCCCATTATTCTTCAGGAAATCTTTTGTTGCACATCTACACCGGGTCCGAAGGTTTGGGACTTTCGGACTTCCGAGTTTCTTCTCCTTTCTCTTTCACCCTTGCGATTCTTTCATATTTGTTGATTTAACGAATTCTACATGATATGGCATGGTATATCATATTGAATTTCACCCCGGAGAGAAACTCAGGTCCATCGTCTAGCTAAAAATCGAGATGACTGAGAATCCGATAACGTAAGAAATACATCCGGAAGTTCATTTCTCCTCGGATGAGTAAGATTCCACAATTTACATTCGATGAACAGGAATTATCACAGAAATTAAGAGGAGAATTACTTGATGGAGCAGGAGATATGTTAAAATGGATACGTGGTGATGGGGATTGAAGTGTTGTTTGTTGCATGTCGTTCGTTGTTCGGATCCGGGTGGGATGTTCGGATATAGGGTTCGGAAATCATGGGGCGCGGTGGATGTGCACATGTATGTTTACCGGTTTACCGGGAGCTTGGGATGATTTAAAATGGGTTAGATGGATTAAGAAGGTGGGTGAATATCTGATCCGAGATGCGGGGGTGATATGTATATACAAAAGGAAAAATAGACCATTTTTGGTAATGCTGTGTAGCGATGATGTTGGATTAGCGTTATATATTACATGGAGGGATCAGTGAACCTGATACACAAGTCAGAATTAAATACTGCTTATTTGAACGTCGTTGTCTTACTGTTCAATTTGTGATCTTTCGTTAAGATTGTTATTTATTTTAATTTTCGTATCTCTTTGGAACAACGATTTTATAATGGAATGGAGTGTTGTATTTTTTCAACAGCTATTAACAATACGAATTGATTCTCCCTATCTTTTTCTTGAAACTCAGCACCCTGTTAAAACTGATGCAGTCCTATATCACAAGAGCCATAAATGATAGAATGGCGAACCCTCAAATGTATCTCTAGAGATATACTCCCTCCCTCTGTACATCAAGAAACCCTATCCGTTACGCCTCCTCTCGAATTCGAGATCCTCACCCCAAACCCAAACCCAGTCCCAAACCCAGTCCCAGTCCCAATCCCAATCCCAATCCCAATACAAAATACACATTTATCATTTTCCTCCTTCAAACACTTTGTCCATCACTCCTTTGACTCCCTTTACCCCTTTTACTCCTTCTAGACTCCAAGCAACCCTGACAGCTATCAATAGTCGCCGCGATGAACCATAGCAAAATCATACCACCCAATCCTGCAAGCAGAACAATAGCCAAAATAGCCATTGCGTCGAAAGGTCGAGCAAAAAAATCGCTGCTGGGTTCCTTGGCTCGGGGCGCTGAAGTCTCTTCACAAGAAATAACGACCTCGGAACAGTTTTTGACTATCGTAGTGGTAACGACGGTGATGGTGGAAGTACTGGGAGGAGGACTCTATCCGAGAGATCCGGATGGGGGTGGGAGGGCAAAGATAGCAGGCACCATTGTTTTGTTCGATGATTGGAAATGATGAGGAAAATGAAGAGAATGTGTTTCGATGGGACAGATATTGATGAAAGAAATCATTTGTGCGTGTAAATGTCGATATTTGTACTAAGTTCTTGGACTGATATAGATTGAGAACTATTAGGTATAGTGAACTCTAAGGGGAAGAAATAACCGATACTAAACTCGCCAAGAGGGAAACTCTTTGAAATAAACTTCTATAGTACTAGAACACTTGTATCAAGTCCGGATTTCACTTGGATTTCACCTGAATTATGATAATGAAATCACTCTAATCTGTCTTTAATACGAAATCCTGATATATTTGAGATTAGAATAAACGATTTATATGATTAGTTATATAGATTGAGTGCCTCATTTGACTTTCCGACTTTTCGATTCTTTAATCTTTCAATTTTTTACTAAAAAAAAAGATTTAAAAGATTTGAAAGATTTATATAACAAAACAAATCCCGTTATAAAAAAAAGGTATATCAATTCCATATCGAAAGAGTTCAACATATCAGATCAATATACCTACCTATTATTACACAGCGAAAGATGACTTCACAATATCATACGAATCATTTACTCGGATACTTTGAAATTCGATTCGATGATTCATTATCTATTAAATAATGAGAGATCAGATTTTAAGATTGAATAATTGAAGATTGAATTTTTCACTGATTTTGGGCATCGAAAGTAACCAGTCAGTGACTTCATCCACTGACTGGTATACATGTATGATAACATTTTGTTTTCATTTTATTCAAGAATCTTACTCCTTAGTTTTCTATCAATCTCAATCTCGATCTTGATCTTGAGCATTCATTAAACTTTTACATAGTAAAATACAACACTAGTGATATAAAGCTAAAATCAAGAGACGCTTCATTTTGTATCTTTCACAGAGCGACAATCAAAGGAGATGGATGTTCGAAATAAAGGATACAACAAGAAATTGATTCCAAAACAAGTGGTCTTTGCCATGTAGATAATTAGTACAAATATAAGAAAGAAAATGTGCAATCAATGCAACAATTGGTCATCATCCAAACCCAATGTCTTGAAAACCACTAGCACGGGTATCGCAATAACTTTGAAAAAGATCATGATGAAATAAGATGGCGATTGAAGTATGCCCAGCCAATCCATTACATACCAGCAGCAGTCTTAGCAAAAGCAGCAGCTGTACCGGCATCCATTCCATAAGTCAAATGGGGTGCCAGAATAAGATCTCCATGTGCGCAAATGTTATCACCGGTATGGCAGATAACCTTTGTATTTGCAGCTGATACGCCTGCGACTGGACTTCCGTTGTCTGTTATGGATGTTAATACGTGCTTTTAGAGGTTTGGTAAGAACTTTACTTACTTGGGTCTCCGAAAATGATGGCGGAGCTAACTTTGGCCATGGTGGCTGCGGGAAGCATTTTTGCAGCGTTGTGTACGAGTTGACCGCCTTGGGAGTAACCTGCCATGACGATCTTAGAATCAGGACAGTTTGTAACGGCTGTTAAAATCATTTGAGCCCTATGGTAGGAATTAGTGGCTGGAATTTGATAAATATTGAGAGATACATACATCATCTTGCTTCCACCTGCATCACCTCCCGCCAAAAATCCAGGGATATCGGCGGGGTATGGAACACCTTGGGAAGCCACATTGCTAGCACCAACGGCTTTTCCAAGAGCAGCAACTAATGGAGGTCCTGCTACGGTACCCATAGTTCCTGTCTCTGTAGTTCCACGGGCAAAGATAAGCATCATTGGTGCACATGCTCCAGCTGCGGCTTTAACATTTCCAGTGCCCTCGAGAATTGGCGCGGCTAGGGTGGTAAGAGGGAGGAGCAAAAGAGAAAGAGATTGTGAAAACTTCATTTTGAAGCCTTTTTGTTGTATGTATCAAATTCCCGAAATAATTATTATGGCCTTGAAGTGGTAAAGAAAGTGAATAGAATTAAGTTGTGTTGAATGGATGATAAGTTTATTGGATGGATAAATTCAAAAGAAAACGGTCATCCATTGGGGCTGACATGAATTTATATCTCCAATCATACCAAGATCCTCAATTACAAAAACACATATCAACATCGCAAACAATCCCATGACGGTGTACAGAAATAAAAAGGAAGGTTGCGATTGGTTGGAATTTCTCATGCAAATATGACGGTAGTTGCTTATTCTAGAAAGATGGATGGGATGAATCTGTGAGCGGCGGAGGCACAGACAGATGGAGAATTCCTCCAACATGAAACTTGTCTCAACCACAACCCCATCATCATTAACACCGAGGCAAAAAAGAAATCGTTCTTTCTAGCCTGACATTTAAAATTTTAGATGTTTAGACTGCAACATTTGAAATCTGGGCATTAAGGCTGTGTACATCAAAATTCATCAACTTGAGAATGATGAGGTTGTACTGCCGATTGATGAAGATATTTCAATAATTTGGTGTGTAGTACTGGTGAAAGAAGGATCAGCCATTGCATATTGTTAATTTCCACGGAATTAAAGATAGAAGTACTATTGCAAATCTTTATTAGAATCTTCAAATCGAATCTGAACATGTAAACTTTTACAAGACAGGATCTTGTGGCTCGAAAATTCCATGGTCTGATACTACAAACCCAACTGAAAAAATCAAAACCACGTTGTCGTTGGCATCTGTCTGTGCGACAAGCCTATCAATTGAGAAAGCAAAATGTAAGAGTTTATGCCTCGGTACTCATTCTACTTGCACAACATCTTTGCGACGAGTTTGTGGGTATAAGGTGAAGACACAGGTGCTCGTATTGACAGAATCCAAACCGCCAACCGGACGAAATACTCTTTAGAGTTGGGATGGATGGACAGTTTGATTTCTCGCATTGCGATTCGTGGAGAGAACTGTTTGCTCAAGACTGGATCCACTTTGGTTCAACCTCAAGCTACTTCAGATGTGTTTTGATTTTGGCTCGGCAGTTTTTGCCAAATCTTCAGGAGTTCGCTCGCATCAATTTCTTGACGATGTTTGTTATATCGTCGTGCCATTTTGGTACCACGAGAAGCTTCGGCATTTGAACTCGATGGGGCATTTGGACACGAGGGTAATGGAAGATGTCACCGACACCCTGCAAGTGCTTGGTAAATTGGAGTATTCCTTCCGCTTTCTTGGTAAATCGCATAGAATTCCATTTCGCTAACAAATAACATTTCACCCAATACCTTTGCATAAATACGGAATTCCAGAGTCCGAAAAGTTCAAGTCTTATTCACTATGATATTGGCCTGGTAAAGAATATAGTCAAGACATTTATCTTTGATGGATTTTATGAGAAGTTTGTTAAATACGAAATATGAAGTACGAACGATGAGAAAAGATGCCAGTCAAATTCATTCTAGCAATCATTGGGGTGTAAGTCTGCTGATGCGCGATCGAGATCACATGACTCAGATAGTCATCTTAGGTCCCGGTATATGTCAATGAATTCACACCAAGCTGAAACGATACCACACCTAGGATTAGTCAAGCAAGATATTCCACAAGGACAAGTCAACACGATGACAGAAAGACTCATGGCGCTATATCATCTTCTACATTTCCACTGTTGACCTCATCGATCTCACATCTTCCCTTGTTCAAATCGAGTTAGATTATCCTGACACTGAAGATCCGCTGTCACTCACGACTTCTCCGCTGGTCAAAAAAGCTAAACCGCTTCACCCCTGTTTCGACCAACTGATCATCATTGATCTCCCGAGATCTCCAATACTTGCATGGCCAGCAGAAGATGTTCTATCTTGACTACATACTTCTTTTTGATAAAGCACATTGCTGGTATGGAAACGCACTTCTTGTCAGGTAAAAAGTGCGATGGTGGTAGAAATTATCACTTGGGGAATTGATGCGGAAGGTATTCGGGGGGTGAATCAATGTAAGTTAACCTCAACGACATTCTCCGATTCTACGATATTAGTTATTAGGATCTCAAGGGCAACGATCATAGCAGACAAGAGATGTATGACGATGATAGGAATCAACATGTCAGGTCGATCAACATCAAGGGTCTTACTTTACTTAGCCGCCGCCGCTTGTTTTCTGCGTTTTCATGTCTATCTCTGAACCCTAGTTGCAAAGCCACGTCTCGTTGAGATCTTTTGCCAGTCTATCCACTACTTGTTGAAGCTTTGGACAGGTATGACGAGGTAAAGTAAAATAAATTACTCGTCGTTTTCTGGTCACTGAGTGGTGAATCAAAACTAAGAATGTCTCCATGTAGACAAGACAACTGGTTCACTAAATGACCCAGATGAAATCATACATTGCGAGCACTTACGTTTCGATTCAAAAGGATGATTGCTTGAGTTGGTGTTAAATGTTGAAAAGAGTGGTATACTTTTGTTGTCCTATTGTCCTATTACTGTAGTCTGGAAGTTTCATTAAATGCTATGTTTGAGATCATCTTCTAGAAAGCTGCAGTAGTTATGAAAAGGCATTAGTTGATCGTCGATAGGCAGAATGAGATGCAAAATACGCAGCTGTGAAATCCCCGAATTTTTCGAGTCTACATAGGTTTTGACATTTCGAATCCAATCTCGGAGTGTGTGCGAAAAATCCCCCCTCCATCTCCCCCCGCCCCAACTACACCTAGGTATTCACAAAATTCTTGATGTGTATTACGGCTACCTCCAATAGAGAGACGTGAAGAAATTCAACACATTCCAAAATCCATCAATCACTTTTAATCTGAGAAGAACAAATTACAATGTTCAGTTTATCTAAATTATTTATATAGTTTGCTACATAGAGAACATTCTAAATGTAAACAGGTAAGGACAGCGTAATTAGAATGACCACGATTGATACATATTTTCCTTCCCAGATACCCAGAGATCATATTAAAGAAATCTCCCTCTTTTCATACCCGACCGGCACTCCATTAACAACTCCATCCTCTCCACTAACCATCTCCACATCCGCTCGTTCCCTCAACAAAGCAGATCTATCTACCCCATTGCCCCGCTCCACCAAATAGAAAGGAAACCATTCCGGCCTCACAATCACATACGCGGTGTAATCATACCAAGGCACTTCAATATCCTCTCCCTTCTCATTCTTCTGTTTCCTAATATCCACACTCCATAATATCGTCGCGATAACAGTAAGTAAAACCATCTCAACATGATCCTGTCCAATACAAGCGCGTCTTCCCCAACCGAATCCATGGTTAGCTTTAATGGATGGCCAATGGGTGAGAGGTTCTCTGTAAGTGGGGAATTCGGGGGATAGCCAGCGCTCGGGACGGAAATTTTCGGGATCGGGGTAGAGGACTGGATCACGGCAGAGACCCCATTCGAGAGCGAAACAGGTGGTGCCTTTGGGGAGGAAGTAGCCATCGTATACATCGTCTTGTGAGAGTACGTGAGGAACGCCTGGTTACTTTTGTTAGTTTCTGTAATGATTTTGGGGATAGTTTCGAAACCAGGAAATGTAAATTGATAGGGAAAAAAGGAGGGGAACGAAAATAGGAATCACACATACCAGCAGGAGCCGGACTTCTCCATCTGAAGATTTCTCGAATGATCGCTCTCACTACAGGCAATTGCTGGATATCATCAACAGAAGGTGGTCGGTCCCCACACACTCTATCGACCTCTTCTTGTCCCTTGGCCTGCCACTCTGGACTAACAATCATAGCGTGGAAGAAACTCTGAATAGGTGACGACGTAAGAATACTTCCAATCAACGCCAACATGCCGATCGAATATGTATTATCTTCTTCAAATTTAGGAGTAGTGGGCATGCTCAAATGTCGGGCCATCCAGGACGCATCCGGCTTTTCATTCAAAAGTGACTTTCTGACTTCCTCTTTTTCTCCAAACCAAAAGTTTCTCTCGCGTTCGAAACGTACTTTTTCTGCTACTTTCCATGGTTGAAGAAAATCGGGAACCCAGTCTGGAATGTTGCGGAGGAAAGGAAGCTTGTTTTGGATATCACCATCGGCTGAGATACGGCGGAGGAGTTGATTAGCACGCATGATGGTTTCTTTGGCGGTGGAGAGACGGCGATCATTCCAGGCCATTGTCGATGAAATTTGAGCGGTGCATTCTTCGCAAAATTGTTTGAAGAGGTGGGGTTGGGCGATGAGACGAGTGACGAATGTTGCGGCGCCCATTTGAGAAAGGCTCTTGAGACGATCGGGTGGCATACTGGACATGGTGGCCTTCATCCAATTTTTGATGCGCTTCATGTCCTCTGGATGAATGTTAGTATTGTGAGAGGAAATTTCAGATACTAGGAGACATACCGCCATGGGTAACAAGGGGAATGTATCGATTTGTGTGTCTGCAATCATCTCCGATGGCTGCAAGAAATGGTCGGTCCGAATAGATAGCTCCTCTCTTGACAAACAGGTCTTCGCAAATTTTATGGGAGGTAATCCAAACAGTATTGTCACCGTTCAGATTCACTTGATACATAGTTCCATATTCCTTACTCCAATCCACCATTTTCATCCATGGGTTCTTTGGGTCAAGATCAGGAACTGATCCAATGATCGGGTATCCTGTAACAAAACATCAGTAACGATTCATCAGTCAGGTATCATACATATGTTCTCTTACCTTTTGGACCCGGCAGCGTTTTGGCGCCATCAGGTATCTTGACTTTCTTGAATAGGCGTTCATAAGATACATAACATATAAAAATCACAGCAGAAAAACCAAGCAGCAACAATGAGTATGCCATGCTTGCCTATGACGAAACGATCGACTGCAGAATTTTGGAATGTAGAAAAGAGAGAGATGGGGGCTTGATATTAAAACAAAAATCGCAGCCTGCACATCCAGCTCGCGGGAACCGAAAAGAGGAACCCAAAAGAAAAAAGAAATACGAATCTAGTAGTACTACACTAGTTTCTCCAATAACCCAACAGACCCATCCCCGCTAAGACAAAACTAGTCATTTTCCTCCTATATACCTATATTTCATCTGACAAGAAGGACCAAGCCTCACTCGAGCCTTGCACAACAACACTCAAAACATGATTTCCAGCTCCATGTCGATCACGTAACAATGGACGATTGTTTCCGCTGCTGAAACATCCTCGACGCGCTATGTTCCCACGCACGGATACTAGAGATGATCCGCTAACCCCCTTAGTGCCCCTTTTGCGTGCCGAACTTCGTATTGCTTGGCCCAATGGTGCATACATAAATACATTGCTTGTTTGAAGTTTGTCCATTCTCGTTCTTTCAGCTTATGTAGAACGAGGATAATTGTGATGCAATATTGGCTGCACCCCCTCCCCCCCCCACATTTGTGTCAGACTTCTGGAGGCTGGCAGATTGATCGCGACGTCGCGTGCAGGGCTGAATTTAGTCGATGAGTAGTATGCTTACTTGTCATCTATGCTTTCAGAACTTTCGATCATTTTTTGATTGTTTACAGATTGACAACAAACCAATACCGAGATATCACAAAGTCAATATGGACGGAGTACAAGCGCATTTAAAATCCTACCCCGCGGACCGTCAAAAAGCTTAATGATGCAAAGCGTGTCGCACGGGGCTTTGCGCTCTTGAACATTTTTGAAATTGCATACTTGAATCTCTGATCTCATATCTATATATTTCGGCACGATGGTAACTTTACCAATTGTTGAATAGGCATCGTGAGACAACCAATAATTCCAACTTTAGCTCAAGTGTGATAGAGAAGATGTATGGACTGGATAATGACGGTATATCTAGATACGAGACTTGAGTATGTGTTTTCTCTTTTAGATCTTTTCTAGCCCATTTTCTGTCAAAAAGCAAAGTATATGCAGTGGATGAAATGGTTGACTGAGAATCTCTAACCCAAAACGAACTGGGAGTACCTTTGATGATTCTGCTTGGTACGTTGTCTGGTATTTTGGTGTGGTGTTTCGTAACCTTGAAGCCCATATCGCCGAGTGTCTACGTGGTCCTGACTAGTCACACCTAGTGTATGTTTAGTAAGAAGTGAAGAAGAAAAGCCATCAAAAGTTATTAGCTTGGACGTGTAACGATAGTCGAGCGTCGATAAACGAACGCCTTATCGATCGCTACAGGGAACAAATTAAGATTTCGTATTGTCGTGCAGAAAATTCAATTCTAACCTATTGTTTTCCGAAAGACCGAAGGGCGAAGATCGTGGTAATTCACACATCTGAACATCTCGGATCCAGTTCGACTCTGCTAGTGTTGTAAGGTTATAGTTCAACCAGACTAATGCTTGTATTTAGTAGTTCGATACAACCTCAACCTTATAGAGTAGAGACGATGATGTTATAGATCGGGTTGAAGATTATCTATCGGTTCCATGGTTGTGGCTTCGAGCACGCCAGTATAGATAACCAGTATAGATAACCTTCCTTGATTCCAGTAGCTATTCGAGGACGTGGATGTGTTCCGACCACCATGTTGAAGAAACGTGAAACAAGAACATTGGTCCAAATATATTGGCCATTATAACCCAAATGTACTAGAATAAGCTATGGAAAAGTGACATAGATCTCACCCAAGCCTCTCAGAGGGTGTAGCAAGCAATGATACAGAAGTGTCGATAAATACCCAGGTAGGTAGTTACACATTGAAGTAATCGCCTAACAATTTCTGATCTTCTTCAACATTCAATCTTTTGAACGTTCGTTCGCAAGTAAATTTTGATGGCTTTGATATTTCTAAAATTAGCTCAGGTTAATATAAGTATCCAACCTCAAACTTCGAAAGACTGATTGAGCCCCATGTCAAACCTTTCTCCACAATACATTCACGGGCACCCAATCAGAAATTTATATCGATTCGTAACCATTTTTACATTTGCGTTCGTTTGTAAGATCTTGTCACAACATACATACACACCAGATATCTGATTATAGATCAGGTGTGAAAAAGCGGGTAGGTAGGTTATCAAAAGTTCTGGAAGCAAATGTTTGTAGATTCGTTGAGAATGAACTTTTGTATGGCAAGGACGAAATCACGCTATGAAGAACGACTTACCAGCTCTGACGTTTATATCGAAGCCAGAATGAAATACATTCCGAAAGTTTTCTGTTGAATGAATGGGAAAGGCATTTGAGAAGCCAAGAGCCGATTGCTTTGCTGGCCGACCATTTCGCTATACTCTCTTGGAATATGCCCCCCAATTCTCACACAATGGAGCGACTAAAAGGCAGCTGCATGTCGTATGCTATGAGACGGCTCTCTTACTTGCGAAAGTTTAACCTCAAATCACGTTTGTTGATTTCTTGATAGTATCTAAGATCATCGACATGAAGGTAAAACTCTGGTCAAGGTAGATCGAGGGTCGTGTATTCTTTGAAGAGTCGCAGTGTTCCGATTCGAATACTGGCATGCACAACACGGAGCCAACGGCAAAAGGAAGCAGAGAAAGAAAGTTCCCATGAACGAGGAGGATGATCTTTGCCGCGCACAGTATTGAAAGTGTGAACTTTGCATTGTTGCATTGTTGCATTCCATAGAAACCGTTTTGTTTCAAGGATATCTATTCCATCTTATGTGAATAACGATTCGAAATAACTCCGGACGTGGCATGTGTTGCTGTGGTTTCTTGACCTAATATTAGTAGGACACTCTATCGTTGGACTCTGGAGGGGCCAGGAACACCCATCACCAATTTCTGCAATAATTCGGAATCGGCAACAAACCCCAAGTGGTACCGAATAAAAAGGATCAATCAAACAGATCCAAATTTACCGAATTGCTCTTCCAAGTGGAATGAATCTCTTCGTCAGACAATGTCTTATTCCCCTCAAACCATTCAATATAAATCATCAAGAAGACCCGTGAAGAAGAACCAGACCCCACAAAATTCTACAACACACGATACCACACCACACCACAGAAAAAATAGCACATCAAAAATCGTCCCCAAAAACCAACCCAAAAAGTTCAATTCTGTTTATAGTCACACCCAAATCAAATCGAACTGTTGGTCATTATTAATCCATTCATATCAACTACCAAACACTTAATTTCCCAAAGTCAGAAATCCAATCGTCATCCAAACCTTCCCAATTGGCCCTCCATATACGAGCTCCACGGCCCATCTCAAGCGAGCTTACATTATTCATCTCAGAGTCCCCTCTCGATCTATTTTGATCACGATATATCTATCAGACGGGTATGTGCATCCGCGTGAACCAACTTTTCGAAACTGCATGTGGTATACCGAGAATAAATACGGAGAGATGGGTTGGTGGGTGTTGTTGCGGTGTAGTTGGGTAGAGTGAAGTTTTTGATTCTTGGTTTTTGGAGGATAGTTTATTGTTTTGGATATTTGGGTTCTCTACATACATACATCCAACCATTCAAATCACATTCACAAATCAGCAGCTATAAATCCCCAACCAACCCCCGGAGAAAGTAACAGCAAAATCCACATTCAACTCCGAAAAATTCTCTATATAGAAAGAAAACGGGTCCGTATATTCGGTAACAGGACTGCTTGCATCGTACATTCCTTCGAATCATATATGTAACATTAGTGAAGGGAAATTTCCATATCGTGGTTTGGTCCAGCCTTATTGGTAGGACTGGACTGGGTTGGATTTTGCAGCACGGATTGAACTGAAATGGATAATCATATATGCAAACATATATACATACTATAGATTCTAGATAAGTAAGTGAGTTCAATCCATAGAATTGAAGCTCCATGAGCAAGCAAACAAGCAAACAAGCAAGCGCTTCGATCCAATACAGTATATCCAAGTGACCCACGACAATTTTGGGAGATTACCCCTCCAATTTTTCCCTGTATTACATACTACATAGAAATTGCCTGCATCTCATTACATTACTATGGTAGAATATTGTACAGGTATCCGTTTATAAAATTTATAAGCTGTGCCTCAAAAGCGTAATACTCACGTCGTGTCGTAGGATTCTCAACGCTTCCTATTTTCGCATCCATCCCATTCGATATTGCAGTATCATTTCGGCAATGAAAAATGGAAAGTATACTAGAGATCTTAGGGGTATTCAAAAACTCACAGTCTTTACTATCGTATATAAAGATATGTAAAATACCTGCCATGGTATTTCGTAAATCATCCTCATTCTTTCCTTGAGTTTTTTTTTTTGAACCTTTTTTCTTTAGGTTTTCCAGTCATTCTTTTCTGGTGCCAGTATCATATTCAGTCATTACAATGTCTCCTATCAATTTGGTTATCAGAACCGCTTTCATTCTTTCTTCTATATCCACTTCTTTTGCTGCAGTCTGTAATGACCAAACTAGAGCTTCTGGGGATCCTTCCGGAGAGGAATTGGCCGGATTCTTCGATTCTGAAGGCAGAATCTCCCAATTTTGCTCCGTGAATGTATCAGGAAAGGCTTCAGGAAGAGTTAGCTTCTCAGGCTTACAGGTAATACACCTAGAAAACATTCAACTCGACATACTAATAGAGGTAGATCTCTTTTGAGCGCAGTGATAGCTCCAACTCAACCTTGGAGCATTGTACGGAAGCTGTCCAGGATATCATTTCCCAATGCATTGAGCCTTCTGACCCAGGAACCTATGGAGGAAGCTCAACAGTTGATAATGGAGAAATATACACAATCAGCAACGACTTATATCCTCAAGCACCCACTATCTCTGTAAATCTAGAGAACCGAGCAGTGGAGGACGCTGCAAACCTAAGGCCTCATAAGACTACTTTAAAGCAGACTACTAAAGCAACTGTCACAACAAGCCCAAAAAAAACTGTGGAACAAGCGACTACTAGTCCAAAAACTACCGCAACTACTCCAAAGACAACTCCAACTCCGACTCCTGTGACTACGAGTCAGAAGACCACACAAGCTACCCCCACTTCATCAAAACCATCGACTATCAAGACAAGTAGTGTATCTTCAGAAACTCCAAAAACGACATCAACTTCCAGTAGTTCCAAAACTACTCCACTTACCCCAACTACATCCAAAACGTCCACATCCACCATTAAAACAAGTATAGCTTCCGAAACCCCCAAGACAACATCCGTAGCTACGAGTTCAAAGACTCCAGTGACCGCCCCAACGCAATCTCAATCAACAACTGCTAATACGAGCCCATCCTCTGCAACTCCCAAAACAACTTCGGTAGACACTCCTTCAAAGTCTACCACTTCCAGTAGCCATTCAACAAAGAGCTCTTCCTCGACCAGTCTAACCAGTCTATCTTCCGAGAGCCCCAAAACAACTTCCGTAGCTACGAGTTCGAAACCTCTAGTAACCACTTCGATAGCATCCCAATCATCGACTGTAAATACGAGCCCCTCTTCAGAAACCCCCCAGACGACTTCAAAGTCCACAATTTCCAGCATCATCTCCTCCAAGACTTCTTCTTCGAGTAGTCTCTCCTCAAGTCAAACTTCAACAAAGGAAAGTGGTGCTAGCACTAGCACTAGTAGTAGCACTAACTCGAACTCTCAATCTCACTCTTCCACTCCAACATCTCTATCCAGTCTCTCATCCCTTTCCTCAACCAAAGTGACTTCCATCAACAACCCCACCATCACACCCGGCGCTTCCACCCCAAGCCTTGAGCCATCCTCTCACATTCCCGAGCCAACCGGTACTCTCTCACAATCCACCACAAAACCCATCTCACTAGAAACTTCCTCGCAGAAAAGTGTATCGCAAATCAATTCTTTATCTAGCAGCAGCAGTATCCACACATCTAGTCTCTCATCTACCTCCCGTCTGACCGGTTCCCTCTCAAGCGGAACAAAAAGCCCCACCTCTACCTCCACCCCCAATACCCTCGAACCGACTCCCGCCTCAGCCCCAGAGTCCCTCCCAGCAACCAAATCAAGCATATCTCCAGATTCCAGCGAAACAACACCCGCTAGCCCGTCCACCCCGGCAGCAATATCAGAACTCCCTATCACTGCGCAGATCCAGTCATCATCCGCAATCAAAACATCTTCTATTTCCTCCCTCTCTTCCAGTTCAATTCCCGAAATAACACCCGGACCCATAACCGCTAGTTCTTCAGCCATCATCTCCTCGGCTCTTGACGAATCAACCAATTCCGCTGCGCATTCTAGTAATATTATTGAGAGCAATACAACTCCCGCATCGATAATCACCTCTAAAGTTTCGAGTGAATCGCTAGCGTCTTCTCCAAAACCCGAAATCACACCTGGTCCCTCTCCTTCATCTATTTTGACCTCTGGAACCACCTCATCTACTTCAGTATCCGAATTGACTTCGCAAGTAATCTCGACCGAATCTCATGTATCTCCCGCACAATCCGAAATTACTCCTTCTCTTTCTCCCTCTACCCCCACATCCCAAGTAATTTCTACCGGATCTCTCACATCTTCCATCCAGACCGAAATCACACCACCTTCCTCGGAATCTTCGGTTCCCGGAACCATCTCTTCAACTATTGTCTCCGAGCCAATCCCCAAAAGTACCTCCGCTGAAGCCCTCACATCTTCCGCCGAACCTGAAATCACACCCTCCCCCTCCAAGCCATTATCTTCAGCAGCCAATCCTTCATCTCTTATCTCCGAAGCAGTTCCTCAAAGTATTTCAACCGGTTCCCTCACATCTTCAATCCAACCCGAAATCACTCCTGCTCCTTCCAACCCATCCACTTCCGAAATTATTCCATCGATTTCAGAACCCGGAATCACTTCGTACGCTATTTCTACAGGATCTCTCACCTCTTCTGTAGAGTCTGAGATTACTCCATCTCCATCTCCATCTCCATAGGAAACAACTGAGCCATCCGAGCCAGTCGAATTACCCGATCCAGTCGAAACCCCCGAACCAGCTGAAACACCCGATCCAATTGAAACATCCCAACCAGACACCACAGAAAGCAGTCCAACCGAAACTGACATTGCTTCATCAACGTAAGCTCCCTCATCCACATCAATTTCTTCATCTCCGGCTTGTACAGCCACCACAGGAGGAAATTGCTCTACATGTTATCAATACTCCGGTTCTGGGGATATCTCACCCTCTCTCTCCAACGACACTACTTTGCAATCTCGCAAACTGCCACCATCAATTGCCGGTCGCATATCCACTACTAATCTATACCCCAAGATATCCAAACGAGCCACAGGATCATTTACTTCGTTTGATGCGACCAATTCGTGTGTTTTTGGTTCGGTGGATGTTCCTTCTATTCCTGGTGTGTATACCTCGCGGAAACCACGAATAATTCAAAGACCGTAATTTAGCTAACCCACTATATGAAGATGCATCCACTTTGGTCAGCAAAGCAGGCATTCGAACAGAATACTGGTATGTTTTACAAGATACGCCTGTAAACGCAACGACCTGTCCTACACTTGGCTTTACAAAAGTTACCGATGGAGCACTTGCTTCTCAATTGATAAATCCAAATGCGGTTGGGTATGCAAAGGCTGGATCTGGAATTAGTTGGAAAGCGAATGCTCCGAGTAAGTTTCATTCTTGAACTATGTTGTAAATTTTGACTAACAAATCTCTAGCCGTTGACGTAGATAGTATTTGTAAGTATCCAGTTTTCATTTTAGAAGTAGTATGGGAGTATCAGGCTAATATCATTGTCTATAGATGATCTAACAATTCTGCAAGACTTCTTCGCAAGTAGGATTAACAGCAACAACTGTGCAGCTTTCAAGGCTATCTTTGATCAGCCAGACATTGAAAATGCAGGAAAATCTAGGTTGCAGACTATTTGGAAGTGAGTCAACAGATTGCCTCCTCAAATTTCTACGGCTCCTAACATAGATATAGTGCACTTCCTAGTGATACCAATCCCGACTATGCTGGAATAGATCAAAAGGTATCTGTTTCAATCCCAAAGTTCATAAGATATATAACTAACAAACGAAAAGATAAGCACCGTCAAAGCACAAGCTTTCACAGGTGAATTGCAACGAAGTTATACCAGTAACGATGAGAAGTTAGCATATATTTCCGAAGTAGCCGTGGCAATGGCCATAACCAACGATGATGCCATCGCCAATCTTTTCCAAAGCACCAATCTTCGTATTTACAAGGCACTACTTGATATCGATGCGGTTATTGGTGCTGATGCCGTCATTGGAGCTACCAATAGTACCACCACGAGTGGAATGAAAGCAGACGTAAGTACTACCTACTATCTCTTTGCGCACCATTGTCATATGTACCATCCTTGATTGATTACCCACCAACAGAATCTCATGATTTCTCATTTCCACTTCAAAACAAAAGCTAACACTCTTCTTTCTCAGTGGGCATCAACCTACCGCGCCTACCTCACTAACCTCCTAACCACCCGCTCCTCGACCATTCTCACCCAAGTCTCGAGCTACCTTGATAACGATCTTGGACCCGCCGCCAGGAATAATAATGTTACACTTTCAGATGGAACTGTATCGCCCACTGAAAATTCCATTGGAAAGGGCGTTGACGCGTTCCTGAATGCGTATCCTCTGGCTACCGCTTTTACATTCAACCAGGCTAAATTATTAGGATTTCCTAGTGTGTAGGTAAAGTATAGAGGATGGATTCGAAAGGGAAGAGTAAAAGAGGATAGAGGAAGTTTGTTAAAGGTGGCAACCTGTTGTTGTTGTTGATGTATGTTTGATTGCTCATTTTTGGAAAACCGTTACTTTGAGTGATTGAGTTAGTTATTGTCTTCGGTATTTGTAAACTATTATTATTCTTTTCCTTTCTTTTTTTTAATGTTTTGTATTCGATATTTCAATCTAAAAATGAGATACCAATGATGACTTCAACACGGGAACTAAGACTAAGCCTTGATACGCGTGGACCATACAAGGCTGACAGAACTCACCTCCACGAAAGATCCCACCTCTGACTCTCTATCCGTCGCAACTGCCATCACATCACATCGCAACTCGATTCTCAACTCAAAATGAGTACCTTCCAAACTCAAACTTCTGTCAAAACCTTCAAGTTTCCCCGCGAACATTCCTTTCCCCCGTTTTTCACCCTTCAACCTACCTCTTCGACTCTTCATGCGCAACTTCGCAAATGGAGCGATTTAATCCTTTCCTATTTTGCTTTTCATCGATTATTTCGTCTTACAGTTTCTACGTTGTTGTCTTCTGAGTTGTTTAAAAATGAGAGGATTAATAGGAGATTGGACGAAGAGGGACTGAGAGAGGTATTGGAGTTTATGAGAAAGGAGGGGAGAGTGGAGTGGATTGGCGGAGGGGGGAATGGGAAAGTAGGTGAAGATATATGTTGGGTCTGGTGGAGGAAGGTAGATGAATGGGCGAGAGTTATTGAGGATTGGGTCGATGAGACGGGACAGAGAGGGAGTGTGCTGACACTTTATGAGTTGGTTGAGGGAGAGGGAGGGAGGGGTGCTGGTATGCTATTTCTTTTTTGTCTTTTCTTGGGTTTGAAGAGGAATATGCTAATAAATGATTTGGTAACAGAATTCCACGGTTTAGATACGGAAATATTGCAAAAAGCATTGGCGATACTGGTGAAGAGGGGAAAGGCTCGGGTTTTCGGACAGGAGGATCAACAGGGTGTAAAATTCTTTTGAGCCATGGGAACTTTCGAGAATACATACGGAACAAAGATCGGGTTGATACATCCTTTGAATGGGAGCATTCCGCATTTGCATTCGCATAAGGAGGAACCATTTTACTGAAGCTTCGTTCCCCTTTTGAATCCTCAATAGGCCTCCACCGAATTTTGCCCGCACCAGTATTATTAATCAATACTTCAGCAAACCCAGCCCAAGATCCTTTCCATGCCTGTCTTCCACAAAACCCTTTTAATCGGGAAACATACAGGAGGTCACCACTGTAAACATTGTACACACACTTAACAGTGCGTAGTCTCACAAGAAAGTAACCAGAGTCAAAACGACTCTTTCGGGAGCAAGGCCGACCCAAAGATCACAATCCGAACCAAGCTACATGTAGCCAGAAACTCGAAAGGAAATTTGGACGCCATAGCTAGTGGTAGTTTTTGAGGCCTAGACCTAACGAATGAGCGAGAGAGGAAAAAATCTTGTACCGTGTTACCGTGTATCGTCTTTTCCCGCTGTCTCCGGGGGACGGTACCGAAATTAGATGGAGAATAATATTCGTCCTTCAGCTGGCCTGGGTGGAATGCTAGAACGGATTGAGCTTAGTAGCATCGAGTCTCATCGACCATCCCTTTTCCTTAGCAATAGATTTATGTTTGATCTGCGAGATTTCCTGATGGTACTTACTGGAGCATTTTAAGATGGAAATTGGAGTAAATAGTAGGTGGGTTGGGATGGAAATATTGTATTGTATTGTGTTGTTCGTTTTTGGTAGGTATACATTTATAGAACACCAACATGAGTAGATAAGGAGGTATGAAAGAAATACTCAGTCAGCTCGAAAATCTCTAGCATGATTAATGAAGAAAAATCAAGTTGTTCGATTTAATACCGTGCCATACATACCATGTCTACTTGGCCTATCATGGTTTATATATTTGTATGTATACATGTGTGTATTCATACAAGTATAAGTCTAGGACCACTAGGATTCATCCATACGTGGATAGACGAATAGACGAACAGACGAATAGCATTGCACAAATGAATGATAGGGTGCTGTATTGCAAGCTGCTTCCTTGTAGGAGTATATGAGAATACACGTTTTTAATATGGTATGCTCGGTATGACAAGTTTTCCTGGCTGGGCCGGATGTAATTTGTGGATGGCCACGGGGAGCGAGGAAGGGAATCAAGGGATGGATGTTTATTAGATGAACAGGTATGTCACCCGTTTGTGTGTGTGTGTGTGTGTGTGTGCCGTTGATGTATGTGGAGAGAGGGGGTCTGGATGATTGGTAAGGACCGGTACGGAACGGTATGGATGGGTACAGATGGATCGATGAGGTCGTGAGAGGATGGCTTATAGAATTACGTAGATGGATGGGTTTAGGTCGTGGGTGTAGATATCGGTATGGGTATTAGAGAAGACCGACCTACATATGAAATTGCAATTTGGGTGTGTGATTGTGTGATTGTGTGATTGTGTGATTGTGTGATTGTGACTGTGATTGTGATTGTGATTTTGCTGATGGGAGGGAGGGGGGTAGATAATAGATAGGTAGATAGATAGATAGATGCATTGTATTCTACTCTGGAGAAAGCAGAGAATGTTGGAATCTTCACTCACTCACTCACTGACTCACTCACTCCTCACTCATTCTCTCATATTTTAAACGAGATACTAAAATTCAAGTTGTATATATGTTTGTATGTACTTCCAGCCAACAGCCAAAACGGTGTGCTGAATTAAATTTTGAATTTGAATTTGATTTGATTTTGATTTGAAAGCTATTCTATCCTATCCATGGATTGGACTTGACTGACGAATCAAAAGTGTAGGGTGCCTGGATTTATTTCCGAGGCGTACCTTTTTTAATATATTATATATTATTCTCGGTAACGGCTGTGCTTGTTGATCCGATTCATTTTATATACTCTCTGATTTGTATGGTGCCTGTCTACCTTCCTTTTCCCCTTTCTCTTCGGTCTATTGGCTTATGGTGTTTGTGGGTGTGGGTGAGTGAATTGTGAGAACTGCCGTGGAAAGCTTCCATTGGGGAAAGAATGTTGTTAGTAGATACTCTAGTAGGTCGTAGGTCGTAGTTCATTGGCATTAGTTGGTTCCCAGGTAGTTGGTTAGTTCGTTAGCTACCCATTAGTTGATTCGTTGTACAACGGCAAAGTCTCTCTGCCTTGGAACGAAAGTTGAATCGCATTCCATGCAAAACAAGTTGGGCCGTCCGTCATCATTAATTACAGATCCGAGTTGTCATAATGCATTGCATACACTTCGATGCAAGATACATGTATCTTTTTTCGATTGCTCCCTCATCCCATTTGGCATTCACCGCTCTTAGATGTGTTCGATCTCTTATCTCTCCATGAGCTACTAGCTACGAAACAACCGACTAGTTGCTAAATCATTGATGGAACGGGTCCCAAACTTCTCGGCTTCTAAACTTAATTCTTGAGAGATCGGTAGCAACGGGAGCAATAGACTGGTTTACTTGCGGGAGAGGGAGTCACTTGGGTGGGTGGAATCTCTTGCTTTTGAGTTTGGATAGGATGCTTTGATGGTTAGATGGGGATGATCATCGACGGAGAGAGTGTACACGGAGGTGCAATGGATGGAGATGGAGATAAGAGATGTTTCAAGAGGGGGAGAGAAGAGATGAGGGTTAGGGTTAGATAAACTTTTATATTTGACTTCCTTCACTTCCTTGACTTTCTTGACTGACTACCTTGACTACTTTGACTACTTGAGTGTATTTATCTGTCTGTTTGTCTGTATCTATCTATCTTTATGTACTTGGATATCTTCCTATATCCAGATATATATCTTGTACTCATATACTCATATACTCATTCTCACACACTCAACTCATCACTCGTACTTGTACATATAAACTTATACATATATATATACGCATCTTGTATACACACAACACACATCTCATACACACATCTCATATCAGAATCAGGGGAGGGAGTAGTTTGTTCGAATCTTTTCTTCCACGAGTCTATGAATCGATGAGATGAATCCACGACCCACCGATTGCTAAATGAAGCATTTGAAATGATCCACCGAATATCATTACGACCACATTAAAAGTTAAAAGATCAACCTCATCCTTACAGAGAAGAGGTCGCGACCGACTTCTCGAAATTCTCTTATCCTTGTCACTTACGAAAGTGGGAAATAATACTTGAGGGCTTCTTTTTGGTTGTTGCTGGTGTAAATATTATTATTATATTATTATTATTGTTATTATTGTTATTATATTATATTTTATTGTCAATCTAATTCTCATTCTCATTCTCATCATCATCGCGGTTGCTGTTTGTGGATTCTTGACATTGAATCTTTTTTACAGTTATTCCTTTTTCTTTCTTCCCTTCAGAATTCACTTCAAACTCGACTTTTACGCTTTTTATCACCACTTCTTCCATTGATTGTATCTCAAAAGTTGGCTTCAAAGCATCTCATCCACCCATCTATCAATCCAACACCGTCCATTATACAGCCCACCAGCTTTGCTTGCTTTTCACTCTTTCTTTCCTTCCTTCCTCATCTAGAAACGAATTCATTGCGGAGTACGAGAGATATATTCCCTCCCTCGCAAAAGAAGAGCAAAAACAAAATATCATTTTCATTTGAGAATCAACTCGACCGACAGCTTCTACAGCAACAACACTCATTACAATACAGTACCGGCACATCTACATCTACATCAACATCAACGCTAATATCAGTTTCATCTTCACTCCCTCCATCGCCACCACCATCACGGCGAATTCCATTCATTACAATCGTTCATTCTTTAACGAAGCATTATTTATTGATTTCCTAGCTTTTACTACTCTCATTCATTCATTCAATCATTCAATCAAGCTTTCGAAAAGTTCCTGTTCTTCAATTCAAGCCAATTCACTTCTCAATTCAATTCGACGTCAATAAATCATCAGATTCGAATCTAAATTAATTTCCATTCCTTCCTTACTTCCTTCGAAACAAGCCTCAATCCGATAATCCATAAATACATAACATAACATAATCAGGGGGGGCAGGCATCATCTCATCTTTTCGAAACGGTCAATCATCATACCGCCTCCACCTTCTCCTCCTCCTCCACTTCATCCCAACTTTCAATTCAATACCGCCAAAATAGCTACCTTACGAGAAAACCATTATCCTCAAATTCCATCATTTGAAGATGCGATGATCTATTCAAACGATGCGGGTTATCCAACATCAATGCCTGGTTCACCTCCCGATTTAACGGGATCCAAATCCTCGAAATCCTCCTCATTTCATTCCTCTTACCAATCCGATAACGATGAAATTCTATCCGACGTCAATCATTTCGAAGAAATTGGACTCGACGATGAATCAAGAATTGACTCGGACATTGGGGAATTCGCAGTCAAAATGTCGACAAATCCATATTCTTCAACATTCACAACGGACCTGCGAAGTCAAGCAAAGCAACAACGACAACAACAACGAACTCCCATGTCTGCCACACAAGGAAATACTAGAATTCCAAGAGATTTGACATCAATTACCAAAGGTCGTCAGGGTTATCCAACATTGAGGTCACAGATAAGAAATGCGGCATCGGATGGCTTGGCAATTGTGCCTGTACCCAGTCCATCAGCAAAGAATAGAAGAGGATTGAGTAGTCCCAGTGCACCTGTATTACCGACTACACTTACACGACAGCGAAGTTTGAGTCCCAATATTGGCGCAAGTCCAAGGAGTAGTATATCCGGAGCTTCCGCGAAAGGAAGAAGAGGCAGTTGGGTTTCGAATCGAGAACGAAAGACTATACAAGAGTTAGAAAAGGAATGTGATGATGATGATGGAGATGATGTACCTGATGAATGTCTTTTAGAAAATGTGCCGATATCGCCGCGACCTCCACAAGAACGAGCGAGTGCTGCACCATCAGCATCGACGAGTCCTGAGAGACCTGTGAAGGAGAAAACAAAGCCACTTGGAAATGGAACTTCTGCCAAACCAGCAGAACAGGGAGAACTTAGATCACCAAGAGCGATCATGACACGAGGAGTAACTACGGGACAAATTTCAGATAATCATTTTAATTCTAATAAACCACGGGCAAAGAGTTGAAACGAAGCTTTGTCGGATTTGAGTGAAGAAGCAAAGGCTTTGACAGAAGCTTTGGAAGCACATGCGGAAGATGAAGAACGAAGGGATTCCGATACTCACAACTACCATCGTTCAAACAAGCCAACAAGAGTGAAATCATCATTCGCCGAATTACCTCCATTACGAAGAACTGAACTTATGATTGATCCGCTACCTATATCCAAGGAGAAGGAAGCTGTTCTTTCGAGAACTAGACCATCATGGCTTCCGCCGAAGGATCCAGCTGAGGAAAGGCGACATCTTAAAGAATATCAAAAGATGATGGCATCAGCAGAGAAAGTGGAGCGTCAGAAAGAATCAGAAAAACGTAGCAAATCAACTTGCAGAGATGACACAGCAAGTTCTTTGTTAAGGATTTGGGAAGAACATGTCTTACCCAATTGGGATGATGTGATAAGACAACGAAGAACGAGAGAACTATGGTGGAGAGGTATAGCGCCAAGAAGTCGTGGAGCTGTATGGTTAAAAGCGATTGGAAATCCTTTGGGATTATCGGATTCGTCATATACTGCTGCTCTTCGAAGAGCTCAAGCTTTAGAAACGACAATTAAGAGTGGTTCTCAATTAAGTGCAGAAGAAGAGAGGAAGAAGGGTTGGCTGGAACGAATTGAGAGAGATGTCAAGGAAACATATCCTGAACTGCGAATATTTCAACCCGAGGGACCTTTGCATGTGGCATTAATGGATGTTCTCAAAGCTTATTCCATGTACAGGAGTGATGTGGGTTACGTACATGGAACAAGTGTAAGTAAAATTATCTTTTTCGTCTTTACTTTTTACTTCTAAAAATGGAAAACTAATTCTAGAATAGACAATCGCAGCCATACTTCTTCTCAACCTTCCCGATCCTTCTTCGTCTTTTCAAGCCCTCTCAAATATTCTCAATCGACCTCTTCCTCTCTCCTTCCATACCAATGACTCTGGCGCCATCTCTCGTGTTTATAGCCTCTTCCTCACCACCCTATCACAAAAGTTTCCACGTCTTTATTCTCATCTCACATCAGAAGAATTAAACTTTAATCCAGATGTCTATCTTCGTGAGACATTTGTATCTCTATTCACAAGCTCGATATCCCTTGATAATGCGAGTAGATTGTGGGATGTAACAGTTTTTGAAGGCGACTCAGTATTGGTTAGAGCGGCGGTTGCACTTTTTGGATCTTTGGAAAGTAAACTTCACAGTGTTAGTAATGATGAGGAAATTTTGGTAGTTCTTCAAGAGGGGATTGGTGCTGAGGGAATGGGAGAAGAGGATTGGATTGCGGCTGTTAGAGGAGCAGGGAAGTCGTGAGATCATTTGTAGATGGATCGATGGATTGATGGGTACAAGGAGTTTGGAGCGAGTTGATTAGGAATGGAAAGGAATTGCGAGGAAAAGATGGATGGATGAGTGGAATGTACAGTACTGGTAGTCCTACATACAATTTCGTGTAGGTGTATAGTAGTTTAGATGTGGAAGCGATGATCAATCGATCAATCAATCAATCAACTATTAAGGATTCTATGTTTTGTTTTCGGTGAGGATGATTTAATATATTCATGAAGAAAGGTGTATAGGTGTAATTCAATCCTATCATGAAGAGAGATGTATGTATTTGATACAGTGGAACGGACCTCGGCTACCATGTTATGTTGATATCAGTTAATGGCTAATATGTATCTATAGATCTGTATATCACGTTATTGAATACGTGGGTGGGTGAGGGTAGGTATGGGATGGGATAGTATGGGATGGGATAGTATGGGATGGTATGGTGTGTTTTTTCAATCTCATATATATATATATATATATACACACATACATATATACACACTTTCGGTCTCTTTCTTTCTTTCTTTCTTGTGGGTTTCAGGAGTGGTGTAGATAGGTGAAAGTGACGGTAAGTGATAAGTGGTGATCGAAGGGGAGGGGAGAGGGGAAGGAGAAGGAGAAGGAGAAGGAGAAGGAGAAGGAGAAGGAGAAGGAGAAGGAGAAGGAGA
>PHWZ01000465.1:0-29158 GCA_004379285.1 Botryotinia calthae
CCCCCCCCAAAAACAAAAAAAAACAAACAAATACGCACATACATATTCCCCAACTCTCTAAATTCCAAACCCCAAAAGTCAAAAGTACACCATCTTCTGCATCTATACATATATATCATGATCCAACACGATCCATTCACCTGCAAACAAGAAGGGATAAAAAAAATGAGGATTTCCAAGTCCTTAATCCACACACACAAACGCAACTCAGATAAGCCCTCCCGCCTCAAAGTTCCAAAACAGATCCAATCAATCGTCAAGATGGGAACTACAGAGGGGTAAAGGAATTTTTCTAATGACGTGACACTTGTTAAGATAGCTAAGTATACGAAAGACTGCAAGGATTCTACAATATATATAAAATACAAGAAGCGCTGAGCAGCAACTGACACACTAATCAACATTGATCAGAAAGCCACCAGGGTCAATCGACATGCGACAAAGCTTATGAGAATGGAAACTCATGAAATCACAAGAGCAGAATGTGAAAATGGAGCAAGAAGTCATTAGCTAGCAATTCTCTAGGAAAAAGGGGAACTTAAAATCAAATCTACACTTTCTCAAGAGATTTCCGAATGTTATGAAATGTAAATAAATGATACCTAACACCGTACCCCCGAAAAAGTTCTGGCATTGTATACGCCCATAACACCATGCTAATACGAAAATCCTTACGCCTCGCCAACAATCCGCTAATCGATAGGCTGTTGCTTGAACAAACTCTTCCCAGATAACCATTTCCTATATGCCTTATATCTCTTCTTTTGTCCATCTTCCTCAAGCACTGTCAAAGGATTTTCCGCCACTCTCAAAAAGCTTCTATATTCCTCAATCTCCTCATGATCCTCTTCTCTACCCCAAACTCCATTAATCCCCCCGTTGTACCCACCCTGACCAAAACCACTATCCCAGCCAACACCTCTGACCCATTCTTCATATTCCTCTACACCCTCAATATCGTGGCCATCATCTCCTACCACTAGTGACAGTAATTGTGGATACTCGACGTATCTCTCATAATCTTCTTCTTCGCCTAGATTGACACTGGGATTGAGAGATTCGCTGACAACTTGAGTAAAGGTCCATTGAGCAGCTTTACTTTTATCCAACGGTGTCATCTTTTTCCTCTCTATTCCTCCCAAATTTCGACTTGCATTGATATTTGAAGAATAGTGATTTGTAGAAGAAGTATAATTATGGAAAGAATCTTCCGTCGAATGTGATTGTGAATGAGACGATGTTTCCTTCATGATACTAGGAGGAGTATAGTGATGATTTTGCGATGTTATCGAATGGTACGATCCATTATCAGAGAGAGGGTATGACTCCTGGATCGGTTGAAGCCATCTTTGAAGACTGATACGTTTCGTACCAGCTCCACCAGATCCGATTGATGAATCCTCTGGAATATCATCATCAGGCCTTACCTCAGTGGTATCCGGAAATGACACCTCTTTTTTCTTGCCCTTTGCATTAGGAGATGACTGGGGAATGGGTTGTTCTTCAACATGAGCAGTAGCATCAGCACGGACTTTGAATGGTGACAAATCGTAGCCGACACGAGACTCATCACGGTGCTGTGATCGGGGCATGAGACGAGCGGAAGAAGACATTTTGCCTGGATAAGTGAAGATCTTAACCATGGAGGAGATTGAGAGAGGCTTATAATACTCAATCCAATAGTCATCAAAGTAGTTGAGAGGTTTTTTCGCCAAGGCACCTTGTGGATCGGAATAGGGAGGTAAAGTCTTCTGCTCGAGAAAGGCAGGTGTGTACCAATTTATATAACTTCGACGAGTACGCGGAGACCAAACCCGTGGATCAGTATGATGAAGATGATAGTCAGTTGCCAAATCCCATAACATAGGCTGTCCATGCTCGTAGACATAATTGCCGAGGAAAAGATTATAAGCCTCCTGTCTTTGACCATCAAGGAAGGAATTGTTATAATATCTTCGAAAACTTTCTACCATATCTCGAGATTGACTAGTCCATTGATTAATTTTTCTATAAGTTTCCATAGTATTGACTAGTTGTGAGCCTCCATATTGAATTGCAATTGTGTCACCGTGTCCGTGATACATAGATGTGAAGAGGTTTATCGCATCCGTGTCATAGTTGATCGAAGGTTCACTCAGGATACCTAAAGCATGGAGCTGATATCCAAGAGCTCTCTTACCAATGACGAATTGAGCAGCATTAGTTCGGTCCAAGCAATCAATACAATTCGTTCTAGCAACGCCATTTTGAACAGTTGGCATTGTTGTTTTGCCGTCCCCATTATGGAATATTCCGGTGTGAGTAACAACCTCGTTACCCATACTCTCAAGCGTACCAATCACAACTTGGTCTCGACTTTTTGAAGCGCGACTCATATCCCATGGTTTGTGAATAATTTTCTTGTCTGCTGGCAGGAATTGGTTCAAGTAGTTGATTGCATCTGTGAACTCATGTAATAACTTCGACTCTCTAGGAGTCCTTTCTTTTGCTTTCACCAAGTTCAATACATAAACGGGAGCTCCGTATCTTTCGAAGAGGTTATCAAAATGTAAAGCAGCTGCACTGTAAAATGGATCTACTAGATTCAGCTCGATAGGAGGCTTGGGTGTTACACCAGTGTTATCCTGAGTCCAGTGTAATGGGATACTTCCGCGATGTTGTACATAAGAAGTGTAGTTGGGACTGGCATAAAGCTTCGGCCCGGGAGCATGTAATGAGGTTGTAGTGTTCTCCGAGACTATCTGTTCCGTCTCAACATCATTCGCAACATATCCCTAAGAAGGTTAGCACATCTCTCGAAGTAGATCGATTTACAATACCATATCATTAGCACCACGCTTTAGAAATCGAGCGCCAGCAAAATATCTCGAACGACTTGCTATAATTGTTATGTAGACTATTCGTCCCCATACTGGTAGAGCTGCTTGCGCGAGATAACCATGAATTACTGGCACGCACCAATCATATGTGTTTTTTAGAAGGCTTTCCGCAGGACTCAATAGATGACTGTTCCACACGAACATAGAGTTGTAATCTTTGGGATGGGGGGATGGTTTTCCAGCTGCGAGAGCAGCTCGCTCTGTCATAATATTATGTTGCAAAGTCCTCGTGATATCATAGGAATAACTAAAATAGAAAGACTTATTCAAATCAAGTCCGTTTAAGATACTCAGAAACCTTGACTCCTCGGTATTCCGAGTATCTGATGACTTGAATCTAGAGCTATTCGATGTAGTCAGTGGTATGAGTTCTGTGGCTTCGATGGTATATACGAAGTGGCCACCGATCATAGCAGTCTGGTTTCGTTTCGTAATCATATGCATATAATAACAACCAGTAAATCGTATGAACCCAAGTATACCCCAGACAGCACTCTTGAGTTTCATACCACCTGAACTTTTGTTTCCATCGTCAATAGCATTGAGCAACTGGGTCATCTCCTTCTTTGTGTATACAATCTCATCCTCGGTGATATTTAGGGTCCCTATCTCTGCGGTACGATCAATCTTCAGGATTCGAAATCGAGAATCGAGGATATCGGCTCCTACAACATAATACCTCGTGGCCGTTTCGTACAACGAGAACTTTTGCATGGTACAAACACCCAAGTCTCCAACCTTTTCATATCCCGCCCCTTTGTTTCGTTTCAAATCCGAGTGTGGACTGGAGGTTCTTAAGAAGGGTTTGCAGACAGAAGCTTCTTCATCAGTGGCATAACCACCAATTGAATCCCTTCTCGACCCCTCCTCGCTGGGGGGCATATTGTATGAAAGAGTTGGTAACCGTGGCACATCTTGATCGTTCTTCTCTACATCTCTAAATTCGGAAGTTAGAGGAGAGGTCATGGCAGATGTTGATTGTGAAATGGTAGAAGTGACTGTGCTTCCATCGTCGAAATGGACATGGCCATCATTAGGATCGGCGCCTGGCGAGTGTCCTCGAGCCGGACCATCTTCTTGGTCTGCCATAGTGACCTGGCAGTTGCTTTCACCGTCAGTTCATTATCCTAGCTAGAATTTTTCATAAACTTTCGAAAATTCGTGGGTTTATGAATTTGTCTTTGTTTGTTGGCGTTACCAATCGACGTCGCATATTCACGGCACTCCATTCAAACAAGGATATTTATTTCGTCACTTAACAACCCGTCACTGATAAGGATTTGCGATAAGAAGTCAACCTTGCACTACAACCATCTCAATTTCTACTATCTCAGATTCATGCAAAATAGCAGAGTCTTTAGCTCACCATGAGTGAGCTATTCAATTACCTTCTTGATAATGAGCCGCAGTTTCGTCGGTAAGTTCCCTCCCTCGCAGTCCAACTTTCAGCTCCAACCCAAAAATACTAACCAGCGCCATCCAGAGCGAGACTTGCAGCCTTATACTCTGACTTCCGTCAACAGCAGACATTAAATCCAGATGGCTACCAAGCAAATATAGAAGCATGGCAAAAGGCACTGGCAAAGGCGGCGAGGGCTGGAGTTATGCCATCTCAAGGATCGAGTCCCGATTTACTGATTTTGAGGGCCGATGACGAACTATTGCGCGCATTAGATACGAACGAATGGGGAAGACCTTTGTCTCTGGGGGCTGTTGTGCAAGAAGCAATCGCGAAGAAGGAATTAATGCCACTGGGAGAGTTCATGAACGCTACCGACAGTATATACAACAGGTCTTGGACTATAAAGCCTTGGGATATAGTAGGATGGGGATTGAAGCAAAATGGCATAACATTTGGAGGAGGCAAGCTGCCGGGGGGTAAATTGCTGATTCTTGGAAATGTCGAGGAAGCAGCAAAAGCGTTTGCAGGAAAAAGTGGTGCAAAGACAGGCAGGGTGGGAAGGATATATTCCAAAAGAATGTTCAAGGAGGAGTTTGGCAATGTTCTTGGGGAGCACCCCCTCTCAGATGTGGATATGGATGCTTTCTTGAAATTTCTTGCAAGGGACAAGAAAATTATAGCCTATGATGGCGAAACAATCAAGCTGAAAGCACCAACAGACTCCAAAACTCCAACCATAACTCAGGAGGATACCTCGATAGCATCATTAAAATCTCTGATTGCTGATCTCGAGATCCAAACAAAATTGTTCGCAGAAAGAGTCGACATCATGGAGCGCACAGCGAAAGAAGCAGTTGCAAAGAAAAAACGTGTGTCAGCCCTGGCAGCCCTGAGGTCGAAGAAAAGTGCCGAAACTACTCTTGCAAATCGACATGCTACTTTATCACAATTAGAAGAAGTGCTTTCCAAGATAGAGCAAGCGGCAGATCAAGTTGAGCTTGTCCGAGTCATGGAGTCCAGCACAAAGGTGTTATCAAGTCTTAACAAAGAAATTGGTGGTGTGGAGAGAGTGGACGATGTGGTTGATCAATTGAGGGAGCAAATGGGACAAGTTGATGAGGTCGGAGATATTATTGCTGAGCCTGGACAATCGAACGTGGATGAGACTGAAGTGGACGATGAACTGGAAGCTATGGAGAAGGAAGAAACGAGGAAGATTGAGGAGAAAGAACGTTTGTTCAAGGAGGAGAAAGAAAGAAAGGAGGCTGCAGACACCAAGCGCAAGTTGGATGAGCTGGAGGAAGTGGAACGAAAGGCGAGAGAAGCCCAGAAGGAAGAGGGAGTTGTTGAAAGTACACAAGGTTTACGGCGAATGTCTCTAGAACCAGAGCCAATACCGGAGTACGCTTGATGCGTTTGTACTAGTTTCTCTGTAGATTGGATCTTTGACTGGGGTTTCACATATACGGCGTTAATAGTGAAATCGGATATACTTTTCTTCAGATGACATGAAATCAAATATTAAAGACAACTTTATTCGAGGACAATGATGTAGTCATCTATCTATAACTGAAAGACCAGAAGCCATAGTGACTCGGTGAGGAGATTTCATCCCCGTGAGTTGTTTATCAAGCGAGCTCCTGGTGAACCCCTCTTATTCCCATTGATAGACCATTCATTGTTGTATCAAATTCAAATACACCCTAACACTCGCAAAATCTTTGATAGCCTGTACTCATTACCTCTTGCCGGTCCTCCTCCTTGATTCACTTCCCTCCTCCTCAAAAAACATACCCAAAATACCAACCAGCAAAAGAGGTTCCACTACTCCTGTAGTGTACATCCCCTAGCCCACACTCAAGAACTTGAGGTCCCACAGAAGCAATGTATGCCTTTTCTGGGGCAAGAATCAAACTCTTCCGAGCTGAGATTACAATATAAACATAGGTATTTTCTTCTACGAATTATAGGGCAAAGGGGAGGTCTATATGCGCCATCACCCTCCCAATGGATTCAAACCACTTTATATTTTAACCACGCCATGACCATCCTAGTCAGCAGGGCATGTTGTTGTTTCATGGATTTAAACCACTCATGGGACTCTAGAGATCTGCAGAATTTCGAGTCAATCATAGGACTGTGCTATGAAGGGGATCCATGGGCTTGAAACAGGTATCTGCGGAGATCAAATCCGGAGTATCCCAATTACCACCAGGGCATGGTGGTAAATGGTGATGAGGGTGAGGGTTTGAAGATCATAAAGGTGAGTGCTTCGCGCTGGGAGGAACGGGTAGAATGCGTAACATGGAGGGGGGGAAATGAGGAAGGAGCGTGATTGCGGTTTGGACAGAACATTACTTTTAGTCACGGTTGGGTGTTCTCACTGCCATATCGAAAGGAGATAGAGGTAAGGAATTATTAGATTGCTAGGATGAAAATACAAACAATGATAAAAATCATATTCCTATGAAAGAGTGAATCTCTCCGGCCTTCTGAAATAGTTTTACCATGAGCCCATTGCTCTCTACATAGTGGACCATCTCCTGGGCCACAATGAATGATTGTCAGCGGCCACTCATGAAGCACTCACTTTACTATTTCTACACATATTGGCACACCATCCAACATCGATCCGGGATCCATTTGACAGTTGCCTTTGGTTTGGAGAATGGTCAAAATTAAACCAATCTATACTAGTAGTACTTAACGCCCAACACTGACATTTTTGTGCTACTCAAAATCCAGTTATACTCGAGCTTAATAAGAAAGGAAAGCCAGTGGAAAGAGAAGTGGTGCGCCTTGCGCGAGCCCGTGTTGATTCATTCGTATATATACGGTCGATATGTATAACAACCATAAACTTCTGTGCAAGATATAAGATGAATGACTTTCATGAATTCAAGGCGATGAGTTTATTGTATACCTTGCAAAGCTGTAGAACTTTTAGAACTGTGGAACTACACAAAGGATGATGCAAATGGAAGATAGCTTGAAAATTGGAAGGATTCAAAGTTTGAGAAAGGGTATCTTATATATTAGTTTCATCTATTATGGCTACATCGGCCTATTTTTGTTCATATCTGCTCCTGCACCTGCAAATGAATCTTGCCGCTCTTGTACATGCGTTATTGGTATGTTTTATCATATTGTGATGAGGGTGGAGCAGCCATCTCGTACTCCGGTAGTTCTGCATTTTCTGCGAAAACTCGCCCATTAGGTAGTGGATTACTGACTTCTGATGTCCCTGGCAAAGGTAGTACCGGTTTAGTTTCGGAAGTCCGCTCGCGCTGAATCTCTAGCAGCAAATCTTCCTGTCCCTTCCCAGCATCCCCACCGAATGCAATAGTTGATGAATCTTGACTAGATGCCGGTAATCCTGTTGTAGATGCTAAAGGATCTGGTTCCGATTCTTTCGGTTTCTTATTTTTCGCCATCTTCTGACGAGCTTGGGCTATTAAGTCTTTGAATCCATTCTTGTGTTCTTCTCCCCATGCCTGCCCATCAAAATCCTTATTCTTGATATGAGCGGATAATGCGCTTGGTTGTGGTGCTCTTGACCCCAGTGTTCTCTCCCAAGAATCGAGGTCCCTCTTTAACTGCCCGGTACTCCTGGGATTTTTCGCATCACAGTTGGCATTCCATATAGTCGTATACTCTGTTAATCTCTTTCTCATCATTTCTCTCCCCCCACCAGCCGATATCCCCAAATCTATAAGCTTTTTCTTTAAAGCCTGATCTTTGATTAAGCTAAAATTGACGACAGGTAATCTTTCCGGCCGTCTGACTGGCTGAGATAATTGAATTGAGGGTTTCGATAAAATACTCGTAGATTGAGGTGTAGTTTCGGATTCCGCAAGACATCTCCCAATATGGGCTTCAACACTTTTCGCTGTCATCCGTCGATTGCACACCGGACATGCGGTAAGGCCATCATCTGTGGAACAATGTCAGCAAATATTCATGCAATTATGAGATAGCTATATTCCAATCACCAGGTTCGAAATCTGCATCATTGTCCCCGTCGTCAATGACTATCACCGCTTCCTGTGCTGCCTCTGTGCTCTCGAGTCGTCTCGTTGCCTGGCGAGTTGAAGCCCTCGTCTTTTTACTTGCTTTCTCCTCCACTTCATCAAGATCTGATCTTTCACGCTTCCTTTTCGGAGATGTAACAATAGATTCCACCACAGGTTTCCTCGCAAGTTCCAGTGCCGCCGGTCTAGCCCTTTTAAAAGCTTCCACTAAATCTTCGATAGCAGGATTCGATTTCAGCTTGACTTCTTGGTCATTTGATCTACATGTTGGACACTTCGAGTCATTATTGAGGCATCTTCGTATGCAAAGTGAACAAAATGTGTGCGAACAAGAAGTGATCATTGGCGTAGTGAAAAAGTCCTTACAGACTTGACATCGTAATAAAGAATCGACATCTGCGAATTTAGAAAGTGGCGTCCCCAACCAATCCGTTGAATCTGCTATATCAAAAGAATCATCCTTTGGTCCTCTAATATTCATAGCTTCTGCGATGAGAGTTTTGGTTGATTTTTTTGTGATAATTGTCTTGCTTGTCGCATTCTTTCCTCTGGACGGAGATGACATCCTGGAAATTTCGCGTAAAGTGGTTGACAGACGCGTCGCGACTCCTAGTTTATCAGTTGCCGTAACCTCGAAAATAAATCAGATAACAGCTTCAGCAATCTTTGAGACAACCACAAAGTTGAACACAATGGCGGATTTCAAGAGTTATCTTGCAGCGAGTATCTTGACAGAAGATAAAGTGGTAAGCAATTGTTCGTGGGTTTATTTGGCTTGGACTGAAAGTTCTTAGGTCACTTATAGACTGCTTAGTCGGGTGCTCAAGGTCCATGTAAATACAGCAAAGGAGTATGTCGTTTCCCGGCCTTGTAGTGTGACTTCTGCTAACAATTTGACAGAATGCTGTTTGAGTTCCATCGAGTGCAGAATGCAAAGAAACCTGGAACAATTCATGCAACTTATCTCATTGGAGGAACAAAGAGAAAAGAAGCACCTAGAGACATTAAAGCGCAAAAAGATGGCGAAGATGATTATATGCAGAGCAGTCCATTTGTTGGAAGCTCGATGCTGCAGGCCGAAGAAAGTGCAGGCGAAAGCTCTATATTGAGTATAACATTGACACGAGAGGAGGATTTAGAAAGTTGGAACTCCGCCTTCAGCAAACCATAACTAGAAGCTAACAACCTACAGCAATACGTTCTCAATTTGAGCATATTTCCTCAATTCATATTTATAGTTTAGGGCCTCACCCATTGAAGGTAAGCACGTTTTATATTCCAAATTCTCCAAGTGCTAACAAGTTTTAGGAGCTTCAATTGCTCTCAGATTCGACCCGAGAAATTCAAACACTCGCCAAATCCGAAGACCCCCTCGAATCTTACCATAAATATGGAATAATACCCAATCCAAATGCCAAACGTCGTACCCGCAAAACACCACCTATTGCAGTTGCCACACAAGCATCTGTTCCAACAAGACCTGCGACTGCAAAATCCAAACTCAATGAAGTCCAAGAGGCTTCCAAATCATCATCGTCCTCTAAAAAGCCCGAATCTAAATCACAGCCATCGAACGCCAAAGATTTCTTCGCCAGCAGTGGGAAAGAAAAGGCCAAGGCAAAGCCACAAGAAGAGTCTACGAAGGCCGAACCAACAACTGCGCCTTCGAGTAAAGAATCAACACCCGCCCCTCCTGCAAATCTGAAACGCGAATCAAGTAGCATTTTCAAGGCGTTTGCGAAAACTCAGCCTAAGAAAGCAAAAATTGAGGAAACAGAATCGAGTGCAAAAGACGATACGGCGATGAAAGATGTCTCGGACGACGACGAAGAAGATACATGGATGCCAGCGCCTGTCAGTAAAGAAACCAAGTCTCAAGACCGAAGTTCCAGGAAAGAAACACAGGAGAGATTGAGGAAAATGATGGAAGAAGACGACGAAGAGGAGGAAGAAGCAGTACCCTCTCCAGCTCCTGAAACACCCGTGGAGGAAGTAGAAGAGGGAAAAGCACCCGAGGAGACTAAGGAAGAGGAACCTGTCGCAAGTACAAGTAATGGACGAAGAAGAGGCAGAAGAAGAGTTATGAAGAAGAGAACTGTGAAGGACGAAGATGGCTATTTGGGTAATACTCACAAGTTTTATTCTCCTTTCTATGCGTACCGTACTAACCGAGATATCAGTAACGAAACAAGAGGCAGCCTGGGAATCATTTTCGGAAGATGAGCCTGCTCCAGCACCCAAAGCTAAAGCAGCACCTGTTTCCACTAAATCAAAGAAGGATGCACCAAAGAAGGGACAAGGAAACATCATGGCGTTTTTTGGGAAGAAGTAGTATTTCTGGGAGAACTTAAAGGAGTTATTGTTGACTACATTTGATAGCGAGATTAATTGAGCATCATAGGGATTATGTGATAGCGGACAGCTTTGATTCAAATGCATGGGTAGCAGATAAACATAATAAAACTAGATCACTGCATTCGCGTGCAAGATATGCAAAAGTTGTAAATATTGTATTCAGATCTAACTTTTCTTTGTAGGATATCAAATGCATGTATGTAATCTGGCTTGCTTCGCCAACAAGCATGATCTGGCCAATACAAGTCGCCCAGATAACTCCCTCCATAAATATAACTCCAATCAAAACATGATCATTGCTTCCATACTTAATACACTTACAAGCTGCTCCTTAATGATTAAAATTATCAAGTTTCGATGTCATAAGGATCAGCGCCCTCCCCAAACAAAAGATGGGGTTTCCGTTTTGCGAGATCGAGGATTGTTTGTGCAAAGACTGAGTTAGCCCCTTCGAAGATGTTAGTATCTTGGTTTACCATATACGGTTGTCTATATAAGACGCATGAAGATGGAAAGGGAAAGAGAAAATGAGGACATACATGCGAACCAACTCCTCGTATACTCCTGTATACGGTTGACATTGATACTCTCGTGAATCAGTCCCAATCTACTCGCTTTCAAAACCAAGTTCAAACACTCCATAATCTCATCATAATTATTACTAGTCATGGCTTGTAACAGTAAAGACATAGGCCATGCATTCTCGGGGCCAATATGTGGACCTCCGATACCTTTAAATGCTTTTCCCTCGAGGTAGTATGGATTTCCTTCTTTAGATAAAATCATCTTTCTAGTATTTTTGTAGATTTGGTCGTCATTGCTGCAGAAACCGAGGATTGGCAGAGCGAGAAGACTAGGCACGTTGGCATCGTCCATGAGGATCTGTCCACCATAGCCATCTACTTCATATGCAAATACTTTACCCCATTTCTTGTGTTGTACGACTGCATGCTTCATAATGCCATCTTTGATACTTTGTGAGCGTTTCTCCAAAGTTTGAGCTAGATCGGAGCGTTTGGCTACTTTGAGGATCTCGGCAGTACGTTTCAATTCGACCGACATCTGAGCATTCGCTGGGATGAAGAAGCCTAGAATCGTAGTATCGTCCGAAGGGCGGAATGCGCTCCTTATCAAGCCCGTACCGTAATTCAATGGATTTCCGACACCGGATAATGGTAAAGTTTCGGTTCCCTGATCGGTTCGACGACTGAATGTGTAAGCATTACGTTGGAAACGGCCAGTCTTCGAATCAAAGCTAGATTCGGATTGTTGCTCAATGACCATGAGAAGGGTATCTAGTGCGGTCAACCACCGTGAATTGATAAAGTCAGTTGATTTAGTGTGGTTGTAGAATGCGTTTCCTAAAGCCAGAAAATTGGCAAGGGAATCTAGCTCGTATTTACATTCGAATACGAAAGAGGGTTCGTATGCAGGGTGGACATTGTCATCTTGTCCGTTTTGCGATGCGGCAAGCTTCGAGGGCGGGGGAGGTTGAAATGCGTTGCAATATGGTGACTGTATAACATACTCTGCTTGTGTATTGATAGCCCCCAATATAAGATTGAAAATAGCTGGATCTTTGTTTGACAAAGGCTGATACTGTAGCAATTGATTAGTAGAATCTCTGAGCCATTCCGCATTGATGTCTCCCGTAACTACGAATGACTGCGCTCCCTGCCATTTCTGATTGCTTTGAACACTCCTCGCCTTCAGTTCCGTGTGCTTTGTGGTTCCGTCGACGTGCCATCGTACAGTTGTATCGAGAGTATTGGGGAAAGCATTTTCGAACAGTCTCGCGAGGTCCTTGTTAACCATCTTAAGTGACATGTCATCGATGACCTTCTCCACCAAAGGAGAGGAGAATGTTCGACATTCCTCAGCAGGCCGTTGAAAAGGCAATTCCATAGGTCCATCAGAGAATGGCTCATGCGTGTAGGTCGAATATTTCTTATAGTCCGGACATGCTTTCGCATACTTATGAGAATCTTTTATTGGTTCTTGTGGTCGATATGGCGGTTGAGCTATTGCGCCCAGAGCTTTTGAAGTGGGAAATGGCCCATTGTAGTTGGTGAAAGATATGCGATAGGTATTGAAGATTTGTCGAGCTTTTTTCGAGAAGATCAAATCTTATTTCGACATCTGAATAAACGTGGATAGCTATTGCTTTCCGCAATGAGAGCTGTTAGAATGAATTCGATGGGTCCAAGCAATGATTGGCGTTTCGTGATTGAATAAGTGCTCCTCTTTCTTTTGTTTGGATCAACCAGATTTTCTAAATCTTGGGTCAGACAATTTTCTTTCTGTGATTTCAATGCTAAAGCAAGGCCGATTGAGGTTCGATAACATAAATTGTGAGTTGATAGAGACTTGTTATGTCTGCAGGATGACAATCAATAAGTCGGGGAAATGGCGAGTGCACAAGCCCGATATCTTCGTGGTGGGGTGCTAGTCAAGCCGGCAGCCCACTCAAGATAGACGGGATAGAGAGTTCTTGCTAAAACCCGCTTAATTTATACACCTATATCGTTAATCAGACAGAACCCTTTTGGAATTTCCATTAGACTTGTATGCAAAAAAACCCTTCTAGGGCATTATAGTCTGGAGATTACTCAGAAGTAGTGTAATTGGCCTCAGATGCTCTCCCGGGCCTGTTGTCATTTATTCCATTGTTATTGTTGTTGCCCAAATCTTTCTCGCAGTAACCTTTTTTGGATTCCTACTCGGTGCACTAAATCCCGAAGTCAAGGTCAACTATAGTGCTAGCAGATGTAGTATTGGTTAAATATTTCGTCGATCTCATCAATTACAATGGTATCTCCAAATCCCTAGAGAGCATACACTGATCGTGCCTGTGCAATCATCTTTTAAAGTGATATAGAATTTTGCGCAAAGTGAGCATATCTTCTTCTACTTCTCATGAAGGCCATGCTTTTGCAAGCAAGAACTAAGAATAAGTATTGATCAAGGAGCTTTGGCGATGTTTGAATACTCTTCCTATCCAGATAGTCTTGCTGTCTTCAAATAAATTGGCGAAGATTCATCAACGGTAGTCATGTCTGTTTCTGACCAGAAGCCTGTCAACTTGCTTTAAAAGTCATCAAGGGCAAAATTCCTACTCTCGCCACCTAAAAGATCTAACTATATCATGAAATTATTACCGAGGAGAATGACATTACTATGAGCTTAAAACAAAGTAAGGCAATGATATCTATTTCGTCTTCATCTTTCAGCCTCTCCTTAAATACCTAGGTCATATCTTCCCAAGCTGTAGCTTAAGTTGATCTATTGTTCTTTTTAACTCTTCCCTCTCTACCTGAAGTTGATTTAGCGCCTCCTCTTCCTTCCCTATCTTCGCTTGCTCCAATTCTATCTCCTGATCTCGCAGAATCATATGAATATCCTCGTCCCCAGAAGCCGTCCGCTTTTCAGGTGAATGAGATCTGGTTCTTCCCTCGCCCAGGTTCAGAATTGTTTGCAGCTGCTTGTCATATGTGTATACTTGCGCGATGTGCTCATTTGCATCGATGACAACATGTCGAGTATGCGATTGGGCATCAATATCTAAAAAGTAGAATCTAGGTTAGATGATACTTGGCGCCAAACTAGAAGTTGCCCTCACCTTTGATTTTGAGCGCATCAAGAGAAGATTTCGAACAAAAGTTAAGAATAATGTAATCTTCGAGGATACCCCATTTGTGATACTTCCCCCCAGATTGGAATATATTTGCATGTTCCTGTAGTCTTCCATTGTCACCAGATTGAAGTATCTCAATACCCCATTTTTTACCGAAGATGAAGAAATCGATTCTCCCATCCTTTGTTTCGGCATATTCTGACAAAATTGGTAGATTATGAAGCTCACGATTAAGACAACAATACATCTCATCCTGAAATACAGCTTCTGGAATACCCCAATTAGGGTTGGATTTGGAACTAATATTTGACGAAGGAGAGCGATGATGTAGAACAGATGGGCTAAACCTTTCAATGGCGTTTAAACAGGCTTGCTGAAGGGTGATTGTATCTGAAGTGGTTCCTGGTGGAGGTCCTGGAATAAGACGTCGATATGCGATTCTGTCTCGAGTTAGTTTAGACAAAGTACAGAGTGAATGAACGTACCTTCTATGTATTGGAGACGCAAAAATATAGGTGATTTCGCTACTTCCACACTGAGAGTACTCTGCGTGTAGGAACCCCATTTTATAGCAAAATGCTAGTGCATCCATGTTATTCTTTCGTGACTCTGTGTAGCCATTGGGTAGTCTCGCCACTGTACGCATTGCATCTATAACATCCGAATATTTGAGGTGCTTGTGAGATGGAGAACGTATCAAATAGTCTTTGAGGTGGTCCTCTCCTGCAACGGACCAGACACCTCTGCCCCATCGTGTAAGAAAATCCAATAGAAAATCATGCTCAACAAGGAACTCGTGACAGAAAACTGGCGACCATCTTCGACCATTTTGGATGTTCTTATTGAGCGAGAAAGGGTTAGCATATTCTTCAAAAAACAACTTCTTCAGGATAGTCGACGGCAGATTACCTGTGAAATCAACATTTCAAAACTGCCTAAGATTAATCCGACCATTCCCGGATGACCGTCAGTAGCAGAGTGAATATACTCAGCTATAGCTACTCGATCAACGCTGTCAGGATTGAGACGATTCTCCAGGATCCATTTACTAACTGCGGTCAAAGTCTCGTCAAATTTGAAGAGCATAGATAAAGGACTGGACTTTGATGGTCGTAACTCAATACGAATGAGGCGGTCTACTTTCGAAGCTTGCGATTCAATTGACGCATCTTGAATCCCATAATTACCAACAGCGCCATAAAGACAGACAAGCACAAATATCGGACGTGATCGAGTGTAGCGGTTCTTGAGCTCAGCGGTCCAAAATTCCTCATCCTCGTAAGAGCCTTGAGCTTCGTCAATGAGATAAATAACTGTGGCGTCGGGGTTATGCGGACGATATTTGGCATTTACTTTCCGTGCCCTGGCTGCCTTTTAAATTAGAAAATCCTCGTATGGAACATTATCGCGTCTCTTCTTGGGCAGCCAAAGAACGAATACAGGCTCAAGCTCTGGGTTGTGAAGGAGAATATGATATCCAAGCAATTGAAGAAGAGTTGTCTTTCCCACTAGAGGTGTAGCACGAATAACCACCATTCCCGTATCTAGTGCAAGTTTCAGAACTGAAGAAACCAGATCTGGTCTTTCGCAAACATAAGCGCAGTTGGTACTCCACGGACTTGAATGATGAATTAGATGGTCGTTCATCTCGTGTCCACAGTTGACACAGATCGGATCTAAGAACTCGAAAACTCCCTGAGGGCAATCACATTTATGACAAGGCCAATGAGTGATAGTGGTAGAATCGATACCTGGCAAATCAGTGTTTTTGTTTCCTCTGGCGGGCTTCTGTTTTATAGAATTTTTATTTTGGTGAGATCTTTTCCGTGCTTGACGTCTGATCTGACGTTTGGGATGTTTCTGCCGACTCTTTGGTTTAACGACAAGATTTTGTAAAGTAGCATCTGAGAAGGAAGCTTTGGGAAGATGCAACTCCACATCTTTTGAAATAGATGAGAGAAGTCTTTTGGACATAGATCTGGTGGTTGCAGGCATTTTCTAAATTAGCTAAGTAGAAGGAAGCAGGCGTGTGAAGAGGAAAGAAAGTTCTTGAAGTTCTTGAAGCTCTTGTCTCTTCGTTATCAACAAATCGAAACCCTTTCTTTGTTGCGTAAAAGGCGAAGGTGGCACAACGTTTTTCTGTGTTCCATTTCTGCCAACAAAGAAACGATAGAATAGAATACTCAATTCTTTCAGACATCCAACCTAAAACCTCCTTCTTATTTGAAGATTCCTTCGTTGATCCATCAATCAATTGTTCAAGTGTTGTCGAATTATCATCCTTTCAAATCGCAATGTTTCGGAGCGTTAGCGGAAGAAACTTATACGTCGGATTCTACAGAACTTTTATATTGCGTAAATGTATACTTTTTTTAAAACTCAAGAATTGATTTGTATGTGATCATATGATACGTAAATTTATATGTAAAAGTTCTATTATATAAAGAATTGATAAAACAAAGAAGAATGTTGCGCTCCGAAACACTGGCGAGAGTCCTCGCCCCCCAATATATCAGTCTGTTTAGATTTCCAAGGAGACACTCAATCGATACTAATATGATGGAATTCAATCGCAGTAATAAGAGACAACTTTGCTAAGCTCAAATTATCGCTCCACATACACAAGAGAAGCTTTGCCATGAATCACTCTTGACTAGTTGTAGACAGATAATGCTGGTATTTCATGGATAGTTCACGAATGAACATTGAAAGGGGATTTATATCATTTGGATGATGTAGATCAGGAATTTTGAAAGAAAAGTCTGAACTGAGCCTCGAGTTTTCCGAGAATTTTGGGTGGACAGTGTCACTTGGCGAGGAGAGATGAAGGCAATGGGAGAGAAAATGTTTACAATTAAGGATTTTCAGGTTGCTTGAGGAAGGATTGGGATGGTTTACACTCTTGGTCTGTCGACAATTATGACAATTATTTGTCCAGTTTCTTAATTCATCATCAGATGTTCAAGTAGTCCAGCCTCCACCGATGATCACGAATTCCACTGTATCAAAGACCATAATGGCAAGACTATCGCGAGGAACAATAGTGGGTTTATGAAATTATTGTTTTCAAAGTATACAAATATACATTTATGTATAAATTAATCCCAAAATAAGCCTGTGATGGCATAGAACGTGACAATTGAGTATAACCCTTAAAGTGACAGCCAGCATATAAAAGTGCTCAACATATAGTCCGGTGTTCACAAGCAGCAAAGGATTGGACTCATATTACTATGTGATCAATTGAAGCCAGGGCTCAGACGTTGCAACGTCTAATCAGCCATGATCCACAAGTCGTTGTCAAACAGATGGAACCAACTGTAAATTGGAGCACGAACAGCCTTCGAACTACCTAGGGAGCTAGGTAGATTATATGTGACCAAATCGCTTAGCGAGTAATATCCATGTAGTGGACTGTGTTACAGTTGCATCATCAGCACAATTAGTAAGCTTCTTCTAAACACGTAAATACCAAGTGAGGTAACTATAGCCGATCGCGATACGATGTTGTGTTGCGAACAGTACGTCAAATGAGTCATGAAGCATGCGGCAAGGCAATTTATGCACGCCATTTTCCCTGGGGGCTGGATTATTCTAATGCGGCTGGCAAGGCTTAGAGGACATACTCTAGTGTGATTGCTTCTGTAGCATTGCAATGCTACTGCACCGTAGATCCATGGAATCCAAGGCTCTTCGGTATTCTTCCTAGAAGATAACTTCAGTGACTTCAGAAATTGAGCTATGCAATGTAGCCCTGATAAACACTAGTCCTACCCCGGATCAAGCGACATTCGGATCTTCATCCGATATCCCCGTCACATATACTAGATCTTAAATCAATATCATCTGTAGCTTCCCATACCGGATGGATATATTCTTGCATGCCAGAACAATTTTCCTGATGATGGATACACGTAAACACGACGCTAATAATGGTATGGTATGAGACGCAATGTTTTCCAAAAAATACTGCTTTCCGGACTATTGCAAAATTTTGTTGTCCATTTTTGAAGGAAACCCTTGAATGTCTCTGCTTCCTTACACGTCCCCAGCAGCCTTCAGAATACCGTTGAACAGGGAGGTACTGAGCGTCTCTTGGGATGTTGTGTCCACTGCCATGCGGTCCAAACGAGAATTCAAAATCAACAACCCAATAAAGCTTTCACCAACGGGGATCACAAGAATTTGGGAGCTGAAGAACCTTTGCCATTGAAGACTACAACGCATTGTTCGTCTGGTGGCTCCTCTTTCACATGAGTGTACTAGACCCTCACAGCACCTACGACGAGCTCGATGCTAAAAGCAGTTGATGACCTGTATATAGCCTTTCAGGTCCAAACAAGGCACTGATTTTCAAATGCCACAGCCTCAATGTTCTGCCAATTTCAAACTTCATGGCCTGTTTGGATTAGTTGGTAACAAACTCTTCGGGTTACGGAATGGACATTTGGGAGGTGAGGCGCAATCCCTTCGCAGAGATTCTTCGTTGTAGATCGTTCATAGTAGATTGCCGTTTGGGTCTCTATAAGATACATAACATTCAATGGCTGCACTAGAGGAAGGGTGGCGTCGGTGGCTAGCTGGGGAGAAGAGTGTGTGATGTACCAGTATGGATGAAATCAACGTGCCACAGATGTTTCGACATGGTTGCTCGAGTCATGTAAGTATCACCGTCCGCCCATGAGGTTACCCGCCGGAGCGTAGCTGTGAAAGGGGAACACATGGATAAAGTTTGTGACTGCTCACAACTTCCTCAGCTTGTGCTTGGGTCAGAAATTATCTTCCATTTTGGGGAATCGACGCGATTGTATATGTAAAAAGTAGCATCAGGCTAGTTCAGCCGGTCCATAAAAGCAAATATATTGTCGCAGGATTCCCGATTCATTGGTCGTGATTATTCATCAGACTTCCTTTTTTCAGTAATACGGAGGCCCGGAGGTGCTCCACTCGGAAACCCTCGAGGCATGTTTCCCATAAGGTTATCCGCATGTGCGTGGGTCTGTTAAGTGCAATTTTAGGCGGTTATCAATCCCTATCAAGCCTTTCCGATAGTCCATGCATGAACAAAGTCCATTTCGAGATACAAGCAAAGTTCCTATCAGAACATTACGAGCAATTTCGATACTGAGAATCTCTACAAATTGAAGTTATTAGACCTCAAAGAGTAGAGGCATGAAGAATCTTTGACATTGAGATTGGCGGTCTACTTTGACCATGGTCCTTAACAACGGCAAAGGTAATGGGAATGGGAATGTCAAGCCTACCATTCACGACGTTGCAGAAATTCAAGATCATCTTGACGATATGCACATAGCAGACACGAACCAAGGCTGCATACCAGGTTCCACGAAAGCGCATTCTTCGAACACTCCTCCGAACACTCTTTTGAACACCCCTTCGCATACTCCGTCGAATACGACAGCCACTACTACAGCCACTACTGCCGACGTCTTTCTATCCACGATCCCCTCTCCAATCCCAAAGCCAGCGGACTGGACCTCAGATCTACCTGACTCCGAGCATGTACAATTTTTAAAAAATACAAATTGGGCTGCAACACACCTAGGACCATTAGAATCATGGGGTCTTGCCCTTCGACTTCACACTTTTACAACTTTTGCAGATTCAAGACCTGCTTGTTTATATTGGTATGATGGAAAGACGAAACCTCTCTACCCAAATGTGAACAATCTGACAGCATCATGTTAGGGGACCTGAAAGAGTTGCAATTTACAATGAAAACTTCATCGAAATGTCCGGCAAGACACATCCAGCATTGATGGGTAAGCCCTTTGAATTGGCTTTCCCAGAAATTTGGACGGGCATAAAGAGGGTTTTCATGCATGCAGAGACGACCAAGCTTGCAGCAGACGTTACTGAGATATCTTTAATGGTGGAGAGAAGTGGGTTCAAAGAGGAGACATATTTTACGGGAAGCTTTAATCCAGTCCGAAGGGAGGATGGAGCAGTCGGGGGCTTTTATAATTCTGTAGGTTCGTATTTGTTTCGCAGATTTTGCAGCCTTCAAACCCATTTACGTCCCCCAAATTTACATCCCACTCTTCCTCTTCTTCAAACGCATTGATTCATGTGATGGATGAGTAAATCATCGCATATCAAAATGACTTCTTGATTATCTGATTTTGAGACAATACAACTTTTCAACCTGATTGGGATATTGAAGAATATTGTATTGAAGCTCAAGATACTACATAATCGTCGAACTTCAACTTAGATATTGAAGAGATAGTTTTTAAGTATTATTGAATTTGGTATGCGATTTGTTCCGTTAATCTTGTGCTTTTTGTTTATAAGTCTAATTTGACCCGTTATTATCCCCTCAGATATTATTTTGGCTAGCAATTACTGAAATGTGGACGCAGTTGAAGTTACTGCCCAAAAGCTCAACGAGAGAAGACAGGCGATGTTGGGATCATTGGAAATTCCAACTGGATCGCAACAAGGAACATTTGCTAGTCATGTTATGCCTCATTTAGAGTCAAATCCACTAGACATCCCCATGGCAATATTATATCAGGTAGATGAGCAAAGTTCTTCTGGGTCTGCGATTTATCTGCGGGGCCAACTGGGCTTTCCTAAACACCACCCACTAGCCGTCCCAGAAGCTGAACTCAGCAGCTGTCTTGGCCTATTTCCATTGCTGCATAAAACAAGCAATAAGATCTCGACTTACTCTGTTGATGAGAGATTTGAGGGAGTCGAATGGCGTGGCCACAAAGATGAGTCCACCGAAATTCACGAACCATCGACGCATTTTAGCATACTTCCAATCTCGAGCGCTGATCGTATCTTTGGCTATCTCATACTTGGCGCGAACTCTCGCCGGCCGATTGACGATACCTACGATCAATTCATAAATGCAATCGCTTCGAGGGTCTCATCAATTGCATCTTCCTTGGCTAGCGCCGAGGAAACGAGGCGAAGGGCTGATCGGTTAGAAAAGGAACTGGCTGAAAGCGAGAGACAAATCAGATATATGGCGCAGAATGCTCCGGTTGGTATGCTACAATTATCGACCGAAGGTAAAATCCTCTGGGCGAATCATATGTACTACCAAATCACTGGCCACCCGGGACCTGAGGAACCGCAGTACAACTATTCTTTTCTTGATGTTTTTATTGAAGAAGATAGGTCTCAGACTTTACAAGCTTGGATACAACTTCATGATGGGTCCTCTCATATTGAGACTACATCACGGCTCAAACGTATTTTCGTGCCACCCAACGGGGAAGCCGAACACGCTTGTGTGCTATCATTGGCATTTCCATATATTGTTAATGGTGAAGTACAATCCATCATGGCTTGCTTTACCGACATTTCTGAACTAAAATGGGCCGAAGCAGCGGAAGCTAGGAATGCCGAAGAAGCGCGCGCGGCCAAACGTCAACAAGAGGAGTTTATTGATGTTGTATCCCATGAGATGAGAAATCCTCTTTCTGCCATCTTCCAGTGTGCCGACATGATATCAAATTCCTACAAAGATTTATCACATACAAATGCTCTTGAAATTTTGAAAAGCAATGTTGAGGCCGCTCATACGATAGCTATGTGTGCCAGTCATCAAAAGCGTATCGTGGATGATGTCTTGACACTCTCGAAGCTCAAGTACATGATGCTGTCTATTTCGCCGCATTCTGCCAATCCGGCAAAAATTCTGGAACAGGTCGTCAGAATGTTCGAAGCAGATTTAACGTCCCATGATATCTCAATCAAAACAATAGCTCAACCTTCCTTTGACACCAATAATATCGACTTAGTCATGTTTGACTCCTCGCGTGTGAACCAAATATTGATTAACTTACTAACAAATGCGATCAAGTTTACGAGAGGTGAACCCAAGAGATGGATCACAGTCACTTACGGTGCTACGCCTGTTGAGCCAGAAAAGAGTTTCAGCAAGGATTTTTACTGGGCACCATGCGGAAACGAAGTTGAAGATTTGACGCTCAATCCTGAGTGGGGATCTGGTGAACCTGTGTTTCTAACATGCGCAGTCACAGATACAGGAGTTGGCATGCATGCTGACGAGATTCCTCGTCTCTTCACTCGCTTTGAGCAGGCCAATTCGAAAACCTCTATAAAATATGGCGGATCTGATTTAGGCCTATTCATATCTCAAAAGCTTGCCGAAAAACAAGGCGGTAGGATTGGCCTATCTTCTAAATTGGGCAAGGGAAGCACGTTTGGGTTTTACGTCAAGGTACGACGTAGTGTCAAACAACCAAAAGATATCCGTCCAAAATTGACTCCAGTATCATTCGATGGATCTTACTATGACGGATCGAGGCCTATGAACGTTTTATTAGTTGAAGACAATGTGATCAATCAGAGGATATTAGAGAAGCAATTAAAGAAAGCTGGCTGCATAGTCTACGTGGCCAATCATGGGCTAGAGGCCTTAGAGATATTGAGACAATGTTCCAGCTGGCATGAGCCGGTGAAGGACGCAAAGAAACTAGATATCATACTGATGGATTGGGAAATGCCTGTCATGGATGGCCTCACTTGCAGTCGGGAGATCCGAGCATTACAACAATCTGGAAAGATCTTGAGGCATCTTGAGATCATCGCAATTACTGCTAATGCCCGAGAGGAGCAGGTTCAATTGGCATTACATAACGGAATTGTAAGCCTCCAAAGGAAAATTTTGAAGTGAACCATCATGCTAACAGGCGTTGTAGAATTTCGTAATGTCCAAACCTTTCATAGTCTCAAGCTTGCTATCCAAGATGAGAGAAAGGCTTAGCGGGATCGACAATGGAACGACTTTCCAATGAACGGATAAGCTCTTCCCCGTAGTAGCAGAAATTATGCCTATGAAGAGCAATTAACATCCTACCGTCTTGTTATCTGAATGGCCTTGCGTCATTCTCTAATCGCTCGAGCCCCTCTGAATACACAACGGAAGTCGCGGAGATCCAGGAAAAGGTATGTATGCCCAGCTCTCCTGTTGATAACAAGACTGTGAATCATACCAGTATGTTCGAGAAGAGAGGAAAAACGACGGAGGTGGGAGAACTTGAGGCCAAACCAGGATACATGTGTCAATGTCCTCGTTGCCACATGAAACTTGTGAGCGTTTGTTTGGATGTATACCCCAAGGAACGAATGCCAAAAGTGTTAGAAACCTGTCAGCACCACATTCGTTGATAAAGAGAACAGCGAGGTTTAGTTGCAAGAACGAAGAAGGGCTACTTAGGCCGGTCTTTTCTCTGATGTTATTTGTTACCCAATGGATAACGTTGGCAAAAGATAAGAGAAATTAATATCACATCAAATTTCAAACAAAACTTGGTCAATTCAACTTTACACCAAATCAGGACTTGCAAATTTCCCCCAAAAAGTAGAAAGATGCTTGAAAGGTATCATCAAAGCTGACCTGGTGGATACACTATCCGCAGCATCTTGGTATCCAATTCTTGTCACGCAAGTCAACACGACAACCTTTTTACTTTACACGCCAATGACAAATTCTAAGACAGTCATTGAAGGCATTTTGACAGCAATTCAGGTATACAAACGAATCAAAATTGGTTCCTCACATTTAGAAGTATGCTGTGAGATTTTTCACACATACCCACCCCACCTGTTCAACAACAACAACATCGCCATCATCTATTGCAGTACCTATTTTGAAACAAATTTACATAGAATGTGGCTTTTCTTCAATAAATTTACTTGAATTGACAGACAAGAATTGACTACATAACTTCATCTGACGTCAAATCATCATGACACTGAGAGTTATCTTGTTTATTCGATTCTTTTTGATAACACATAGGGATGAGTTTGTGAAGACTAGGTAGTATTAGTATAAAAGGATGTTTTCGGCTTGTTGACCTCATGATCGCTTCGATTGCCTTTTAGCCTGTAGAGTTACGAAGCGAATATGATGCCCAATTACATATACGAGTATCTGCGCGTGGTAATGGAAAATATTCTTGGGTTTTTACAAAAGGTATTTGAATCTTTCATGTGTCGATCAGCTGCGACGCTATTTTCCCTCCCTTAACTGAGACTATCTAGAAATCTGTTTAGTTTCACTTCTTTAGAAATATGATTGTCTCAAAAGCCACATGATGAAAAGCTCATATTTATATGAAGTTCCAGACTGTGTTTGAGACATGTTTAACTAGAGCTCACTAATACTTTTGGCTTTAGGGCAGTTCCCCCACTCGAATGGGTCTCACTTCATGCATTTGACATGTCTAAATATATTGATGTCCTGAATAATTGGCTCAACAGAAGCAGTGCGGGCTCCCATAGCTTTACAGTCCCAGAAGCTATGCGTGATACCCAGGAGGCATTTTCAGATCGCCTTCTCTTTTCCCACGAGCCTTTCAAAAAGGAAAAGCAAATCTATGTCAAGTGCGGAGTTTTAAGACCACCAGAAAATATTCTTCTTTCTCGTGAGCCGAGATTGTCAGGACTTTTCGAAACTCCATCTAAGTCCACTGAGCTTCGTAAATATATCGAGAAGAACTGGAGGTTTAACCCAACGATGATGGACCCCGATTGGTACGATGATCTACAAAGAATACATCCGTCCGAAGAGTTTGATTGGAGCAAGGACCCTTTCCACGCTGTCTTCCAGTTCGAGGCTTTTCACAGGGGGAGAAACCCTTCGAGCTTGTTCGACCACGTGGCTCCATTATTCCAAGATGCAGCAGATTCACTCAAGAAGTTGAAGGGAAGGTTCCATGTTGAAGTCCTCTGTGGGGATGTTGTCGAAATTTTCGAATGGCTCCGATTTGGCACTTCACCCACCAGAATTCCACGATCAGAGAAGCTCCTTACAGAGTTTGATGCTATTCACCTAAGTAATATTCCGTAAGTTGGTTGCTTTCTAAGTTTGGTCAAACCATCTCATTTTTCTGCTCATACTTCTCTTTTGCTGCAAAGATTTGGGAAAGTGTAATATTAACGCTGACTTTCCTTCATAGTAATTACATTTATTGGAAATAGAAAAAGATGTTTGTTACTAGCATACTGCTTAGTATCATATATATGATTTCCAACAACATTGGTGGTAATTTATCTACTTTTCTATACATCACTCCGATTTTGAAGGAAGATGCAACCAGCTTTTTGCAATCCAACTGTTTGCGTAATCCAGGGAGCTGGAATTCATTAGAGGAATTTTAAGCAGATTATCAATGTATCACAAACAAAACCATGCTAAAACAACTTACTGGTGTTGAAGTCATACCTCAAATTTTCAAGTGGTCAATGTTTCCATTGATTGAATACACTTTCTATAGCTCTGCTCAGCCAGTGTCAGAAGACGATTGGTCGGCTTTATTACCCCGAAAGGAATTCCTAAAATGGTTCTACGTTCTGTTTTTCAGAATTGCATTGCCATATAACGTCGACATCTTCGAGCCCAACACAGTTGTCTTCTCGCCTCTTAATCTTACAATTCTCTTCCGTTTAATGGATCAACTTCGCTCGCGTCATTATCCCTCCCATTGGATGTCAGAAATAGTTTCAAACATCATCGAAAATAAAGTTGTCAGTAATTTTCGGTCCTCCCATAATGACGCCAACATCCGTGTCGGCATTGGAACAGCAGCACCAGACCAGAAACCTTTGCACCGTTCCGTTCTCCCACGAGATGGCAACTCTCACACAAATATTCACGCCCCTTCTTCCTTTCAGTTTGACATCATCGGCTATCCCAGCGCTGAACGATATCTATAGATATAACTTTCCATTTACTAGCGTTTCGAGTCATCAAGAGTTTCCAGATACCCTCACACTCATATTCTGGAGTCATCGATATTTCATGGATTCAGGCGAGATGAGTCCCTGGTCATTCAACAATGAAATTCGTCCTCTACTGGATCCAATATGGGGAGATGAAATAGATAGCCGGTTCAAGGGCTCAAAGTTGGATACTTTCAGGGAGAAGGGATTAATTGTATGGAGCACTCTGGAGTGGGACGTTGGAGCAAAAAAGGCAAGTGCATGGGTGCCTAGTACGCTGGTCAATAGAATGATCAGGGAAGGAGATTGGGCTTGTGGTTTGTTCAGAATTGATATATGGCAAAGTTGTTTGCAACAATCGCTCACGATGAAGTATGCAAGAAAAGGCGAGGTGTGGGAGGATAACATTAGTCCAGCTGCAGACCAATAACTTTTGGATATTGCTAAGCCGATGTTAATGAATGATGAGAGCCAAGAATAGGATCATGATTATGATCAACCATACGATCATTTGTAGCAGTACTTGTTTTGTATTTAGAACTGTCTCTAGAATGCTATTATTTATGTATAGAACATATTGATCCTGGATCGATCATCATCCAGTTAAAGTCACGACTGACTTACTTCCCAATACCTGTGTTCCAATCAAGTTTGGGTAGGCATAAGTTTCCATTGAACACCCATCATCTAATCCTCCTGAGACCATGCGTAGCACCTTTTCAGTGACTATGAAATGTAAATGCACTTCTGGAATCATAAGCTTTGATCTTTTTAGCACACGGTCTAATCTGTCTGTGACAAGGGACTTTCGATCATTCTTTTCACGGAGATGTTGAAATGCTGTGGACGATATTCTTCCCCTTAGTAGTTAAAATGTGAATTCGCGTAGATATTTGGATTGGTGATATAACGGGCATGACGCAATGCTTGATTGAGACGTGGGACGTGGAAGGGTTTTCTCTAAATTTTTGCAAGAAAGGGCTGAGTCGATGTCTACATCCTCTTCAGACTCTTCGTCTTCACTGTTGTATTCCTCCATCTCTTCTTCTTAATTGACATTATTATCATCGTTTAGATTTTGTAGCTTCACATTGCGGTATTAGAAGAGCTCTTCAGTGACTACAATTGAGAAGGACTTTGAAACAAGACAAAAGCTTTTGAGATTAGAGGCGTTCACTACTTTTTTGATGATCAAGCGAACGATCTTCGCTGGAAATTTGTCTATATTTTGTAGATTTTAGGAGGGAGACACCACGGGCTTGGTTTTCTAGATTTAAGATTAAGAGAAATTCAAGTAGAGAATACAGACAGCTAGTATTTATACCTCTTTCCAGGCGATGTTGGGTTTCGGACAACAATCCGACCCGCATTTCTGGAAGAGATAAATAGAAATCAATTTTTGGACACCAGCAATGCAGCATGTTCAATTCTAAGATAATTCGTGCTAGTAAATAAATCAAGTACCTTTGTTTCTCGAAAAGTGATGCTTTCTCCGTCGTAGCCTACTCACGAGATCACAGTCCAGTTTTGATACCTATCGCACAATACATTAACACCTATAACTTGAATGGCTTTGGAAGATCCAGCTAAGTGTTCTGAAACGAATAGCAATGTCGTGTCTCGTGAATTGCAAATCTGGGGAGGTTCGCTTTCATTCATCGATGATAAGTGAGATCAAGCCATCATTCATCGTCTGGTATCCACCATAACACTTCATAATAAACATAGCAAATTAATCTCCGACAGTAAATCAAAATTAAGAAGTATTCATTATCATCTTTAATTGCTGTTTCTACAAGAATACACCATCGCATCGTAATTCGGGAGTCCTTCGCAAGCCTTACTAGCTCAATCGAAAAATAGAGTTTGGGCCTACATTTAGAGGAATTCAGGTTTGGACTCCGCTTTGCACCTACAAAGTCACCAGACACATATAATGAATAGGATAGTACAAGTAAAAAATAGCCGAACATAGATGTTAGTGGGTTGTTGGGAAAACTCTGTTGTATCAAAGGTTGTGTGACTATTCTTGAATAAGAGTGGGAATGTTATCGAGGCACTCGAATCTAAATAAAAATAAAAATAAACATCATGTATCACAACCATCATCTCGAATGCAGGAAGTCTTACGGCTGACCGGTCTGTTAAGCGCACTATACTATTCATCAAACAGCCCTGAGACCGAGACCATGCCACTCTCTTTAGTGTCTTCAATCATCCTCTTCATTCCTTCGGGGTACAAAGCTTATCGGTATGACTACCACACCCCGAGCCCAGGTTTCGTAGACAAACCATGGGTAGAAGCGCAGGGCTCTGGAATCTCTGTCTGTCAAATATCATTGGCACTGGAGAAGCAAGGTTGTTGTGGTTAGGATGATACAATGAGTAGTAGACATATCATCGAGTTTCTAATCGATCGTACAACGTCCCAGCCGTCTTTTGTATCCCTGACCTTTAAAAGTTTATATTTAGATAGTTGCACATACAACTTCCCTCTTGAAGTTTATGATTATGTAAGAAAAAAATCATGACACAGTGTCCTTAGTGAGTTCAATTTTTCGTGGCTCTGGACAATCACTTGGCAGAGCTGCTCATGGAAATGCACGGATGAACACACGCGAATTTTGGCGACGACATGTCGCTGCCTCGCTCGGTTATTACTGAAACGGTAATAATCTCACATACTATATATCTATAATTGAGAATATCTTCATTTTGTCAACGCTTCATCAAAGTGGTGCCAGTATCTCGTCTTATCCAACATTCTACTAGAGTCTTAAATTAAGATTTTAAAATATTTTTCTTCAACTTTAGTTCGAGAACTAAGAACCGATGACGTACAGCGTAACATAATTAACACTAGCTCAGTCCATTTAGAAATCCCCATATATTGATTTTGTATATATACCTAGAATTCCCTCATAAAAATTCTCTTTCAAATTTTTATAGACACACTTTACACATACAGTCACATTCAGCGGGCACTGGTCCCCAACATTTGTTTTCACTTCCCTAATTTGAATATATCCAATTTTGTAGAATAAAAAGTTACCTGCTAGAGCCTCTAGAGGCCTAGCCGTCCTATATAGTCTTAGACTGAAGGTGGACGTAAATGAAATCAATCAATCAA